>PVJX010026813.1:0-25452 GCA_004027295.1 Dolichotis patagonum
TAAACACAACAAAACAGAACAGAATGGGACATAAGAAAGCATAAATTTCAAAGCTAGACAACCGGAGATCTTCACTATCTGTCAAATTGTCTCTTGTTTTCTTCCAAAAGGTTGTCCTTATCTTTGCATATGGAGAGCTCATACTAAATAACATAGCCAATCTTTTCACAAGATGTGTAGTTCACTGGCTCCCATTTGCCAGGCAGGGGGGAGCAGGAGGGAGGACACGGGATGGGGGACAGGACATGAGATGTCTGATTCTCAGCCCACATGCAGGCAGGATCAGTCGCCCCCAGAGATGGGAAGAGTTTTTTGTTCTCCTGGCACCCCAAGTCAAGTGCACTGTTCAGGTCCCAGTGGGCCAGGGTCTCTCTTCTTCAGGCTGCTGAAAGTTGGCCACACTCACAGCCATCCCCCAGAGAGGGGAGGAGTTCCTTGTTCTCCCAGCACCCCAAGTAAACCGCACTGTGCAGGTCCCAACATGCCAGGGTCTCTCCCTTGAAGGCACCCTAAAGTCCGCCATACTCACCTGCTATTTCTTTTTGATGAATTGACCATTCCATTTCCAAAGTTCTAAAATGGCCAACAGACCACAGAAAGAATTCTCTTTAGGCTCCTGTTTGAAACCAGCAGCTACAACAATCTGCTGGCCTTGATTCAGGGCCACTGAAGGACATTTTAGAGAGAGAAAAAAAGAATACCAGCATTTCAGGAACAGTGGCAGAGAGGTCTCAGTGAATGGGGCAGACAGTGGAGTGGAACAGAAAAATAAACAACCAATGGCAGAAAAATTGAATAGCAGAAATAAGGCAGAGAAGATTGGCTGTAATCTCTAGTATAGAGGGCCTCAAAATACTAACAGAGAGATCAGGAGATAGGGTCCATTGAGATGCTCTATATAGGGAGACCCAAAATAAGCAGTGCACCCTATGGTAGTGAAAGGGGAGGAACTGTCTAAAAAAGGAAGGCAGAGGATATTGTTAATTGGGTAACAAGGTTTAAAATCTACATTATTCTCATCACTCTGCTTGGATGGATTACATGCTGTTCCAGTTTGTCTACTTACACTAGACTTGAGGACACAGTCAGCTATCAAAAATAAGAGGACATATTATGGTAATCATCCTTAATTTCCTATCAACTTAATCTGAAGCCCTGTATAACTTATACTGTCTTATTATGACTGATCTTATTTGAATCTGGTTTGTTAGATTGCTATTTTGTATTGACTGATTTTATTCAAATCTGTTATGATTGATAGCATCAAGTCTAAGCATATAGGCAACTACACCAAAGATGACAAGATTCACTAAGATACCCACTCTGGTTTGATTATTACTTGCTTTTGAAGTCTTATAATGTCTTCAATGCTTTGTTTTTATAATGTTGTTACACACTGCTGAGACACCATGGTAATCATTGTACATCACCTTGTATTGTGGTTTTATATGACTCTTTGCTTCATGATTTTCTAGGAATGTTTTGTTTTGTCTTGCTTTGTTTTATTTTTCCCTCTAATACAGAAAGGATAGATACACATGTAGAGACTCATGCATGTGTAGAGCTTTTAAACAGTTTACAAGAACCAACTATATAACACATGTTGAAATGAACAACTACTTTGAAGAAAAAGAAGCACTACAGTACCCAGTGTTGATTCCATAATGTCATGATGTGAAATCCAACAAAACTATCATTCTTTGTTCAAAGTGAGTTTAGCTTGTTTTGTTTTGTTTAAGTTCAACACACATGAATGTATAAACAGCTGTTTTGAAGAGAATGAGAGACACTATGACAGCCATTCTTGGCTTCCTATTGTCTGGTCTTGAAGACCTGAAATGCCTTCCTCATCCTGTTCAGATCAATCCCATACTATGTTGCTTCATGTGAATTCCCTGTATGTGACAATATGGACAACTATTTGGAAGAAAACAAGAGTCAATATGATAGAGAGTGAATATCTCCAATTGTCTAGTTTTGAAATTTTTGTCTCTTACATTGCTTTCTTGTGATCTGCTTTGTTCTGTTTTGTTGTGTTTAATTTTACCCTTTTGATATAATTACATGTATATTTGAGTGGGTAAGATGGGTGACCATATTGCTGTTTTTGTCAGATCATGGAGCAAAACTATTAACAGTCTCACTGTTTGAATGTGAGCAACTATTTCCAAGAAGTCAGTATGCAATTTGTCAAGTAATAATTTCTTAGGTTTTTTGTTGTTGTTGTTGTTGTTCTTTTCCTTTTTTCCTTGGAATTCTATATTGTTTCTACCCTTTATTCTGTTTTTTTTCTCTCTTTAAATAAAATTTTTTTAAAAATTCTCAAAAAAATCTTGCTCTTCTCTTTCAAAATTAGCTTCTTAAAAGTTACTTGCAAACACAGATAGTTATTCAAATCAGCTAAAACAGATACTATTATATTTACCCAAAGCCTTAGAACTTCTTTCACTTTATCATTACTTCTTATCTGAGATATATCTGAGAGTCTGCCTTCCTTGGGATGGCTATAAACCAATGACTGATGATGCAGGACAATAGAAGTCCTGCCTTCTGGGCTCAGGTTAGGAGAGTTCTGAGGTGGAAGCAATCCATGAGTTTTACCTGATATGATACCTTATTCTTCTCTCCTGTCATAGTGCTTTTTCTGGCTCTTGCCTGCTCTTCCAGAAAATATGTCCTCAGGCAAATTACTTGTACCTGAATCATTAGCTCAGAGTTAGCCTCCAAGTAAATTCACCGAACACACTGGCTCAAATTTAAAAAAGCAGCTAGAGTTGTTTTGGTGAGGCTGCGAGAGTCAATCACAGAAAAAGAACACAGAATTTTCTTAGAAATAGAGCTTCAAAATATGTAGGTCCAATTCTTCTCTCCACCATCATGTGGCTCCATGTGTAGGTATTAGGGGTCTGATGTTTATTTTGCATTGGCTGCATTCTCCTTTCTGAAGACAGCTTTCCTGTGCTTCAGACAGTTGTGCCCAAGGATGACCAGGAGTATGAGAATTCCAGAATACAAAATCAATATTTTAAAAAGCTACAGCTTTTCTAGTTCAATAATAAACTAGCTGGGAAGGAAATCACAAAAATAACTTCATTTACAATAGAGTAAAGAAATACCTAGGGATCAATCCAGCCAAAGAGGTGAAAAAAACTGTGCAACAAAAATTATAGAACACTGAAGAAAGAAATTGAAGAAGAAACTAGAAGATGGAAACATCCTCCCACCACCATGGTCAACTGAGTAGAATTAACACTGTTAAAATGGTCGTATTGCTAATAGTGATCTGCAGATTCAAAGCAATCCTCATCAAAATTTTGATGTATTCTTCACAGAAGTAGAAAAACAATCCTAAAATTCATATGGACACACAAAAGACCAAGAATAACCAAAACAATTCTAAGGAAAAAAAGCAAGGCTGAAGTTACAACAATACCTGATCACAAATTATGCTACAAAGCCATAGTAACAGAAACAGACATGGCACAGAACTTGACATACATAATACCAATGGAATAGAACTGAAGACACAAACACAGGCCCAGGTGACCACAGTCATTCAGTTTTTGATGAAGGACCCAGAAACACACACCAGAGAAAAGTCAGCCTCTTTCACACACAGTGCTGGGGACACTGGATATACAAATACAGAAGATTCGAACAAGATCCTCATTTCTCATCCTTTCAAAATGGATAGTTGTAAATATAAAACTAGAAACTTTGAAACTACTAAAAGAAAACAGGGGAAACACTTGAAACTGTAGCCACAGGCAAAGTCTTCCTAGGTAGGATTCCAGTAACACGGAAAATAATAGCAAGAGACAAAAAATAAAACCTCATCAGATTAAAAAAAAATCCACACAGCAAAGAAAACAACCTTCAGAGTAAAGAGACAGCCAACAAAATGGGAGGACATCTTTTCCAGTTAATCTTCTGACAGAGAATTAATATATAGAATACATAAAGAGCTCAGAAAATTGAATACCCAAAACCAGAAACCAAAGCACCTAATCAGTAAATGGACAAATGAATTGAACAGGCCAAACAGCAATTTCCTCAAAGCTGTGAGCAGATCATGCACACACACACATGAAACCTGGTTAAGTTCTAAAATGACTGAGTGAATGAAACTGTGAGAGAGTAGAACAAAGATAGTAAGTTTATGAGATGTACTAATATAGTATTAACATCATAAATATTCTATATTTTGTTGTTCACAATTGGTATATATGGCATACTATGAGTTGTACACTATGAATATTGCCATAGTATTGCATTGTATAAATATTCTAAATTTTTTCTGCTTTTATGTTTGCAGCACATTAGGATCATATTCATCATGAGGAGTTGGTATACATATATAACACACCTTAGTTCCTTTTTAATCTTCTTTTTCTCCTTCTTCCCTCCCCTTTCCTCCATCTCTTGATCCCCTTCCCTTTTGCAAAATAACTATCTCCCTACTTCCTATTATCTAAAATATTTGATTTTATTTTTACTTATATTTTGGATTTCTCATATAAGAGGAACCATGTAATATTTGAGCATGTGTGTCTGATTTATTTTATTTAACATTGTATTTTCAAGGTGCATCTATTTACCTACAAATGACTAAAGTTTATCCTTCTTTACAGCAAAGCTTATCCTTGTTTACTTCATTGTACAAAAATACTACATTTTCTTTACCCATTCATTTGCTGCTGAATATATAAGCACCTTCCAAGATTTAACTATTATGATCTACACTGCTATAAATATGGGTATGCAGATACCACTATAATATGATGTCTTTATCTTTTGGGAAGATGCCAAGAAGGGGGATACCTGGGTCAAATGGAATGTGTATTTTTAGTTTCTCAAGGAATCTCCATACTGATTTTCATCTTGGTTGTACTAGTTTACATTCTCACCAACAATGTAGGAGCATTCATTTTTACTCATAGTCTATCCAACATTTGTTATTATTTGATGATATCCATTCTATCATCAAAATATCAATAACAATTTCAGTGTTGTTTTAATTTGCATTTCTCCAATGACCATAATGTTGAACATTTTTTTATGCATTTATTAGCCATTTGTACTTCTTCTGAGAAACATCTGTTCATTTCAGTTGCCCATTTTTTGATTAATTTATTGGAGGTGTCTTGTAATTTTGAGGTTTTTTTAATCGTCTAGGCATTAAAGCTCTGTCTAAGGAATAACGGGTGAAATTTTTTTTAGTCTTTGGGTGTCTCTTCACTCTGTTTCCTTTGCTGTACAGAAAGCATTTTAATTTGATGTGATTCCATCCCTGGATTCTTGGTGTTATTTCTTGGGCAACTGAGGTTCTGTTCAGAAAGTCTTTGCCTCTATCTATAACTTCACGAGTTTTATCTATTTTAACTTCAGCAGACTAAGAGTTTCTGTCTTATTGACTCTTTGATCCATGCTTTTTAGTTTAGTACGTGGCGAGAGATATGGGTTGGGATTCAATCTCCTGCATGTGGATAGCCGGTTTTTCCAGAACCATCTGTTAAAGATATTATCTCAATTTGAAAACACACTAGGAATTATATGGTATTGAAAATTTGCCTGAGAACAGACTTATTGAGACACAAAATTCACAAATATTTTTGATCTTTCATACAAGAGTAATTATATTCTACAATGAGTGGTTGAGAAACAATCCATCTTGCTAAAATAGGTGTCTGTGAATGGAGGATGGGGGAGGTGAACTGTAGCATTCTCTTTTCCCCTTACAATCGTGTAAATGAATATGCTTGTGTTCTTGGTTTGCCTCTGGTTTGCAGTGCAGGAAAATATGGAAAGACTTTATAACACTGTTTTCCAATGCTTCCTTCTACTCTTCTACCAAAAGGTGGGGCACACTAAACAACAGTCACATCTACTCTTTTTCTATGGTTTTCAAACATTCTTGGCATGTAGTAATACCATAAGACACACACACATACACACACACACACACACACACACACACACACACACTATATAAAACAGTCAAAACAAAGATTTCCAGCATAGTGGCACAACACCTGTAATCCTGGCTACTTAAAAGGAGGATCACAAGTTTTAGGTCATCCTACATAATTAAGTGAGATTCTGTCTCAAAATTTAAAAAATTAAAAAGGGATAGGGATGTAGCCCAGTGCTTCTTGAGTTGTTCAATCCTCCAGTATCACAAAAAAAGAGAAAGGAATACAGGGAGAGGAAGAGGAAGGAAAGGAAGTAATAAAAAGAAAAGAAAAATGTGAAATAATACTTGTTCTTCCTATTTGTAATGAAATTCCATTGTATTGTATTATAATTGACTGTATTTCATTTTTTAATGCTATCTCAACCAACTAAATTGATCTTGGGCCCATTAGTGGGTTATGACCACTGCCTTAAAACATTAAGGGGCTTTGAATCTTAATGCTAACAGTACCAGAAAGTTGCCCCTATAAGTCATTATTGTCTACTAACACCTTGTTGAGAAGCAGCTCATTCATTATTTATGAAAAAATGTGTTTTGAGCACTTGCTCCAGGCAGGGCATTTTTCTGAGAGTCAGGAAGGTTATAAACAAAAGGATGCTGCAACCCATCTTTAAATTAAGCTTACCATCAGGATCCTTAGTTGCAAACAGGAAGAGCCTTTTCTGATTAATATAACATACAGGCTGCTTATCATATATACTATACATTGTTAAAAATCATCATATGCACATATGCATTTTAGTTAGATAGATACAGTAGGTGATGGATGGATAGATAAATAGATAGATAGACAGGCACACAAAGAGGTTTTCTCAGAACCACAAAGAAACGGTGAGAAACAGGTAGAGAGATGGACAGCCAGAGCCATCATCATAGTCATTCTTAGAAGTGTCTTTGCTGCCTCTCCTGAGTCCTCCAAACTGCCCTATTTGTAGCCAACACCCCAGCCAGCACTGGGGCCCACCTGCTGTCACTGATATCCCTGTCACTGCTGCCTTGGGAATCTCTGATGGCCCCAGTGGTCCTCCCCAACCCTAGATGGAGTTGCCTAACATCACGTTTCTGAAGTGCCAGTTCTTGAATATGAACATGACTGTTTGAAATTGAGATATTGCCTTTGCATGGTGACTAAAATCTTACTCTGGAGTCAGATTCCCTGAGTTCACATCTTGACTGTTGCAGTTACTTGCTGTATATATGGCCACTTACTCTTCAGCTTCCTCAACTGTACCAAATTCATAACAGCAGTACCAATTCAGTGGATTGCTGGAGGGCTGTCAAGTGCTTAAACATGATGGATATTACTGCGAGGAACTGAAAAAGGACTCTCTTGAGTCTTTAGATTTTACCAGTTTTTAGAAGGTAGGCTTGGCATCCAATCAAAACTAAAAATGTGGGGAAATTTCTAAACCACCTGATGAATAGTCAAAAAAAGGAATGACCAGTGTCTGTTCTATCAGCTAAATGACTAGTTCAAAAGATGAGTTGAATGATGAGATTCATATTTTCAAGGGTCAGGCTCTGAGGAAGTAAAACACAGGGGTGATAGTGAACAGGGCTGTAAGAAGGCCTGGGGCTTTGCAACCCGAGCCTGGAAAAGGCAGCTGCCAGAACTCCATGGAAGAAAATACCAGGAGGTAGACAGAGTGGAGATAAAGACAAGATGATGCCAACAGGCTGCCCACTTGATAGGCATGAACAACTGCTGCTCCTCCTCTCTGAGAATACTTGGCATTCTAGAGCATGGTTCTTGGATATATTCTCTCAAATATGCCCCAGAAGGATTTAGCAACTATCTTCATCCCACATAATTTTAAGTTAATGTTCAGAATTTTTATCATCAATTTAAATAGTTGAAAAGGTGGTGATTTCTGCCAGATATTATATATTCTTTAAATACATTTTCTTCAAAATCTTGAAGCCTCTTTTTTTTAGTTTTTACAAACAGTCTTTGTAAGAAAAGTGGCAATCAAAGTTCCTGGTTTGATATTGGGCAAAGTACATTGATTTTTGCAAGGGAAAAATAAAAATATAACTATATTTGAATTGAAGTGACTATATATGTTAGTCTATTTGCCTGTGTTAACTACTTGATTTCTGGATTCAAATTTTAAAAAACATAGAGAGTATATGAAGCCTTGCCATGAGTTTGAGGCCTGATGAATTAAGGTGTTAGCCCTTTTAATAATTTCCTGCAGGAAGCTCCTTTTGTCTTTCATATGATGGTTCTTCATGAGTTATGAGGTCTCAAGCTGTCCCTCGGGCACCTTAATGGGTAATTTCTGAGCAATGTACCATAGTCAAATTTAGAACTGGTAGGACAGAAGAAAGGTAGCTTTAAAAGAGGAGGTAGGAAAAGCAAACCTCTAGATCACAGGCATATTCACAGTTGGCCACACTGGGAAAAAATACATTTAGAAACTAAGAAATAGAAATTTATTCCTTAGAAAGAACCCAGTTTACACACCCATTGGAAAATCTTTATGCCTCCCTAGCATGTTTTCCATTTTAAAATAAACAATATTTTCTAGAGTAATATCTAACTTGATACACTTTTAACCATTATATTCACATCATCCTACCATAGAAAACATATTCCCATATAATAATTTCATGTTTGTATTTTTGTACCTAATGTTTGAGTCAACTTGCATTAAAATGGTGGTGAGGATAACAATTTTCTTCTCCCTATTCAATGAAAGGAAAATGATGATTTAGCAAACAGCACTAAGATTTTGAATTACACATTTAATTCTACTGTTTTTTACAGTAGTTTAAATTCTAAGAGGCCCTAGAATGCCATTAGTTCAAAATTAATCTTGTCAAATTATTGCATTTACAAAAACTACATAAACCCATGAAAATTAAATAATACCTTCCTGAACAACCAATGGGTCACAGATGAAATTAAAAAAGAAATTAAACAATATCTACAATTAAATGAGACTGCAGACCCAACACACCAGAACCTGTGGGATGTAATGAAAACAGCCTTAAGAGGGAAATACACAGCAGTCAATTCTCAGATCAGGAAAACAGAATATGCACAAATAAACAACCTAATGATGCACCTCAAGCTTCCAGAAAAAGAATGGGTCAAGAACAAAGCTTATAGAAGGGAGGAAATTATAAAGATCAGAGCAGAAATTAACACAATTGACTAAGAAAACAATACAAAGAATTAGTGAGTTGGGTCTTTGAAAGAATAAATAAAATTGGTAAACCTCTAACCAACCTTTAAAAAAGAGAGAAAATGAAAAGAAAGGGAGGCCATGTTGGAATTTAGGGTGCTGGGAAACCAAGGAACCCACTCGCCTCCCTGGTAAGCATCCATGGCTCAGGCAAGCTGCTGTTGACCCAGGGATAGAACCAAGATCTACGCCATGTTAGAACTTACGGCGCTGGGAAACCAAGCAACCCACTTGTCTCCCTGATAAGCAGCCATGAGCCTACTGGCGTGTGGGCTCAGACTCAAACAGCCCAACCACACCCCCCATTAGCAAATGGGAGCCAGAGGTCTGAGCATATCTTGGGAGGTTGAGCATATGCAATATAGCAAATAGGGGAGATTTCCTTCTACCATATCTTTGAAGGCGAATATTGTTATCACTGTTTTGCTTTGTTCTGATTAATTGTATTGCTCTACTCAATATTTTTTTGATAAGTTCTATAATGTTCTGTATTTGGTTTGATTTAGCTATACCTGATTGAAAGAACAACTATTGTGAAGATAGCAAGATATACTATGGTATCTTTTACTGTTGTCTTGGTAACCTGCTGTGATGTTTTGTACCAGTTTCACTGTACTGTCTCAATTGGCTTTGTTCTATCTTGTTCTGTTGCATTTTACTATCTTCAAAATAATAAAAAAAAATTTTTTAAAGGAAAAAAGGGAAAGGAAAAACTCAAATTCATGCAATGAGGAATGAAATCACTAAGATCCTGTGGAAATTCAGAAAGTCATCAATACCTACTTTGAAAAACTTTACTTGCATAGCCTGGAAAGCACAGAGGAAATTGACAGATTCTTAGAAATGTATGAATTACCAAAGCTGAATCAAGAAGATATAAAAATTTTGAATAGGGCTGCTCCCAAATTCATGCAATAAGGACTGAAAAGGGGGAAATTACTACAGATCCCATGGAAATTCAAAAGATCATGAATACCTACTTTGAAAATCTCTACTCACATAGAGTGGAAAACACAGAGGAAATAGACAGATTTCTAGAAACATATAAACTACCAAAGCTCAACCAAGAAGATATAGCAATTTTGAATAACCCAGTATCAGCTATTAAAATTGAAAATGTAATTAAAAACTTAGCAACAAAGAAAAGCCCAGGTCCTGATGCATTCATGGCTGAATTCTACAAGAAATTTAGAGAAGATTTGATGCCAATACTCCTCAAAACTTCAATGAAATTGAATGGAAAGCAATCCTCCCTAACTCATTCCTGGAGACAAGTATTAATCTGATATCAAAACCAGAGAAAGACCCAATCACAAAGGAGTACTATAGGCCAGTATTACTAATGAACATTGATGCAAAGATTCTCAATAAAATACTGGCAAATAGAATGCAGCAAATCACAACCACGTGGGATTCATTCCAGGAATGCAGGGATGGTTTAACATACACAAATATGTACATGTAATACACCACATCAACAGAGCCAAAAGCAAAAACCACATGATCATCTCAACAGATGCAGAAAAAGCTTTTGATAAAGCCCAACACATGTTCACGATAAAAACCCTTCAGAAACTCAGAATACATGGTGTCTACCTCAATCTCATAAAGGCCATCTATGACAAACCAACAGCCAACATTATACTAAATGGACAAAAACTGAAATCTTTCACACTAAAATCAGGTACTCCTATTCACCACTCCTATTCAGTATAGTTCTGGAAATACTAGCAAGGGCAAACAGACAAGAGAGAGAAATAAAAGGAATAAAGATAGGGAAGGAAGAAGTTAAACTATCACTATTTGCAGATGACATGATACTCTATATGGAAGACCCAAAAAATTCCATTAAAAGACAACTAGAGGTAATAAATAAATTCAGCAGTGTAGCTGGATACAAAGTCAATGCTCAAAAATCAGTAGCATTCCTGTACACAAACAAAAGACTCACTGAGAGAGAAATTATGGAAATATTGCCTTTCACAATAGCATCTAAAAAAATGAAATACTTAGGAATCAACCTAACCAAGAATGTAAAAGACCTATATGCTGAAAATTATGCTATGCTAAAAAAGGAGATGAAAAGGATATTAGAAAATGGAAGGATATTCCTTGATCTTGGCTAGAAAAAACCAACATTGTGAAAATGGCCATAATCCCAAAACTGTTATACAGATTCAGTGCAATCCCAATCAAAATACCATTAACATACCTTACAGATCTAGAGAAAACACTCCTAAAATTCATTTGGAAACAGAAGAAACCTGTAATAGCAAAGGCAATTCTGGGCAACAAAGGCAAGGCAGGAGGGATCTCAATTCCTGTCTTGAAGTTATACTACAAAGCTACAATGATAAAATCAGCAAGGTACTGGCAAAGAAATAGACCTGAAAATCAATAAAACAGATTAGAAGATGCAAACACAACTACAAAGACACTGAACCACCTGATATTTAACAAAGGTGCTAAACGTGTTCACTGGAAGAAGGATAGCCTCTTTAATAAATGGTGTTGGAAAAATTGGCTTTTCACATGCCAAAGACTGAAACTAGACCCATGCATATCACCATACACTAAACTAAAATCTAAATAGATTAAAGATCTAAATATTAAAACAGAAACACTGCATCTACTGGAGGGCAAGGTAGGTAGAAATCTTGGAGACATGAAGGTAGGCAGAGAATTCATGAACAAAACACAAACTGCATGGGGAAACACTTCAAAGAATCAACAACTGGGATCTCATATTATTGAAAATTTTCTGCACTTCAAAAGAAGTAACTAACAGAGTGAAAAGAAAACTCACAGAATTGGAAAGAATTATAGCCAACAACCCTTCAGCCAAAGGACTTATATCAAGAACACATAAAGAATTAAAAAACATCAAGCCCCCCAAATTCAAAGACCCTCTCCAAAAATGGGTGTCTGAGATGAACACACAGTTCTCAGATAAAGATATACAAATGGCAAATAAATACACGAATAAATGTTCACCATCACTGAGTCATTCAAGAAATGCAAATCACCATCACTGAGTCATTCAAGAAATGCAAATCAAAACAACACTGAGATTTCATCTCACTCTGGAAAGAATAGCTGCCCTCAAGAAAACAAAGGATAACAAATGTTGGTGAGGCTGCAAGGAAAAAAGAACACTGCTCCACTGTTGGTGGGAGTGTAGATTGGTGCAACCAATATGGAAATCAATATGGAGAATTCTCAGAAGACTAGGACTGGAAGCTCCATTCAACCCAGCTATTCCCCTCCTGGGTATTTTCCCAGAAAAACTGAAAAAATCATGTCACAGTTCACCCATGTTCATAGCAGCACAATTTGTAGTAGCTAAATCTTGGAAACAACCAAGATGCCTGAGTGCATCAACTGAAGAGTGGATGAAAAAGATGTGGTATTTTTATACAATGGAATATTACTTAGCTATGAAAAGGATGATCTTGAGGACTTCATAGGTAAATGGAGGCAACTTGAGACTCCTCATAAGTGAAATAAATAAGAATCATATTTATAAATATCACATTGTATCCCTAGTGTAAAAAGTAATAAGAACTGTAAGAGTAATAAAACCCAAATGTGTAATTGCTATTGTAAAAAAGAGGAAAAGAAAGTGCTCTAAAGGATATAATTGCATGTATGTTCAAGTGTATAGGATTGATAACCATATTACTAAGTTTTTGTTGGATCATTGAGCAGAATTGTTTGCAGTCTCACTGTTTGAATGTCCACTTTGTATGTTTTAATTTTGTAATTTGAACAACTATTTCTAAGATGACAGTATGTAATTTATCAACTAGTCATTTCTTAGTGTTTATTTTTTTGAAATTCTGCATTATTACTACCCTTTTTTCTTTTTTGCTTTCTTTTCTCCTTAAATAAAATTATAAAAAAAATTTAATAACCCAATATCAGTCACTGAAGTTGAAAATGTAACAAAAACCTTACCAACAAAGAAAACCTCTGTTCCTAATGGATTCACAGCTGAAACTTACAAGAAATTTAGAGAATATTTAAAGCCAATAATCCTCAAACTCTTTAATGAAATTGAAAGGTAAGCAATTCTCCCTATCTCATTTCTGGAGGCCAGTAATACTCTGATACCAAAAATCAGAGAAAGACCCAACCCAAAAAGGAGAACTACAGGCCAGCTTCCCTAATAAACATAGACACAAAAATTCTCAATAAAATACTAGCACACAGCATGCAGCAAGTCATTAAGAAGATTATATAAAATGACCAAGTGAGATTCAGCAATGCAGGGATGGTCAAACATATGCAAATTAATAAATGTAATATACCACATCCACAAAGCCAAAGATAAAAATCACATGATCATCTCGATACAGAAAAAGTTTTTGATAAAGCCCAACACTCATTCATGATTAAAAATCCCTACTGAAAATCAGAATAGATGGTCTCTACCTCAATCATAGATGATGAAGTCATCTATGACAAACCAACAGCCCACATACTAAATGGACAAAAACTGAAAGCTTTCAACCTAAAATCAGGAACAAGACAAGGATGTCCACTATTACCAGTCCTATACAATATAGTTCTGGAAACATTAGCAAGAGTAATTAGACAAGAGAGAGAAGTAAAAGGAATAAGGACAGGAAAAAAAGAAGTTAAATTATTATTATTATTCACAGATGACATGATATTCTACATAGAAGTTTCCAAAAACTTCACAAAAAGGCTATTAGAACTAATAAGCAAATTCAATAGCATAACTGGATATAAACTCAACACTCAAAAATCAATAGCATTCTTGTATACAAACAGCAAACTCAGAGAAAATTTATGGAAATAACACCTTTTACAATAGCACTCCAAAAAAATGAAATTCTTAGGAATCAATTTAGCAAAGGATGTAAAAGATCTATATATTGAAAATTACAGTGCTCTGAAAAATGAGATTGAAGAATATATCAAAAAATGGAAATATATCCCTTGCTCTTGGGTAGGAAGAACCAAAAGTGTGATAATGGCCATACTCCAAAAACTCTTACGCAAACTTAATGCAATCCCAATAAAAATACTAATAGCAAGTTTCTCCAATATAGAGAAAGCATTCCTAAAATGCATTTGGAAACAAAAGACACCTATAATAGCAAAGGCAATCCAGGCAACAAAAGCAAGGCAGGAGACATCACAATCTCTGCCTTGAAATTATACTATGGAGCTACTGTGATAAAAAATCAGCATGGTACTGGCACACAGAGACATGGAAAAAAAAAAAAAAAAGACCAGAGCTGAGGAACAGAACAGATTACAATATGTAGACATAACTACAAAGACACTCAGCCACCTTATCTTTGACAAAGAGGCCAAACTTATTCACTGGAAGAAAGACATCCTCTTTAATAAACAGTGCTGGAAAAATTGGCTTTATACATTCCAAAGACTAAAATTAGAGACATGTGTACCACCACGAACTAAACTAAAGTCAAAATGGATCAAAGATCCAAATATTAAAAGCAGACAAAGCAGGTAGAAATCTTGAAAACATGGAAGTAGGCAAAGAGTTCGTGAACAAAATGCAAATTGCACAGGAAGTTTTTCAAAGAATCCATAACTGGGCTCTCATCTTATTAAAAAGTTTTTGCATATCAAAAGAAATCACCAACAAAGTGAAAAGAAAGCCCACAGAATGGAAAAACAATTTAGCCAACCATTCCTCAGACAAAGGACTTACATTTATAATATACGAAAAATTGAAAAAAAACAGGCCCCCAAAATTCAAAGACCCATTTCAAAAATGGGCATCTGATATAAATCTATACTTCTTGGATGAGAAATACAAATGACAAATATATGAAGAACTGTTCAACATAACTGGTCATTCAAGAAATGCAAATTAAAGCAACACTGAGATTCTATCTCACTCCAGAAAGAATGGCTATCACCACGAAGTCAGCCAATAACAAATGCTGGAGGGACTGTGGGGAAAAGAAACCCTTCTCTGCTTTGGTAGGAGTATAGACTGGTATAACAACTTGGGGACCAGTGTGGAGATTCCTTTAAAAACTAGATTTGGAAATCCCATTCAACTTAGTTGTACCACTTCTGCATATTTTCCCAGAAGAATTGAAAACATCATACCACAGTGATATAAACATATCCATGCTTAGAGCAACACAGTTTGTAAGAGCTAAATCTTGAAAACAACACAAATACACATCAACCATGGAATGGAAAAAAAGATGTGGTATTTTTATACAATAGAGTATTACTCAACTATAAAGAAGGTTAACCTTGAGGGTTTTTTTTTAAGGTAGTAGAAATACAACAGAACAAGACAGAACAAAGCCAATTGAGACGGTGCAGTGACTTTGGTACAGAACTTCACAGCAGGTCACTTGGACAACAGCAAGAGGTACCATAGTGTATCTCATTATCTTCACAATAGTTGTCTAGTCAATTAAGTATAGCAAAATCAAACCAAAGGCAGAACACTATAAAATCAATCAAAAGAGAATATTGAATAGAATAAAGCAATTAATAATAATGAAACAAAACTGAAAACAACACTTGCTTTCAAAGAGTAGATAGAGGAGACCCCCATACTTGCTATGTTGCATGCAGTCATCCTGCCAAGAGATGCTCAGACCTCTCTCCCCAGTTGCTAATGGGGGCGGGGTTGGGATGTTTGATTCCAAGCCCATGCACTGGTAGGCTCAAGAGACACTACTGTGTCTCCTCCTGGCTCACGCCAGAGGAAGGCGCTTACCAAGAGGGCAGGCAAATTGCTTCTTTGTGCAGGCTCCTCGGTTCTACCATGGCCATGGCTGGATCTCAGGGGCTGTTCTCTGCCTTGAGGTTTTTATAGGTAAATGGATGCAACTTGAAATTATACTAAGTGAAATAAATCATACTTACATGTGTAAATACCATATTGTCTCCCTAGTGTAAAAAACTGAAATATATATATTCTTACACATATAATGACATAGGTAACTACACTAGTAATCTTTGTTAGTTTATCAAAAAGAACAGTCCATGCTTTCATTGTTCAATTGATCATTGTTTCATACTTACATCTTGTAATCTGAACAACTACTTTGAAGACAATAACATGCAGTATATTAACCGGTATTAATCTCCTTTTATTTTGCTTTGAAATTCTGTATATCATTTTTAATCTTTTTTCATTTTAAAATTTTAAAAATTATTGCATTGAATTTGATATATTAATATTACATAAAGTGCTATGCTACTTAGAGCAAAGATTCAATCCAAGAAAAAGCAAACTTTGAGGCACTAAGGAATTTTGCAGAGGCATTTTATGAAGCACCAACAGGTTGAAGAAATATGGAGCCCTCAGCTCCCACCTTAACTGAGTCATCCTCAAGGCCTGGAGCCAATCCCAGACAACCACCTCTGCAGAGGTTTGGCCTAAGTAAATAAATTAGTGAACTAATGAATATGTAAAGACCTATTAAATCAAAAGCACCTAACCAAATCCCTTTACATTAGCCACAGTTTGGCCTCTCAAGAGAAAGAGATTATTGCATCACTGCTTTCCCTTCTATTCCCTTGCATTTGTCTTCAGGAGATTGTTCGGCCATTTTTATACTTGTTGAAATGACTAAAACAGAATAAATCTGAAATACAACAGATGGCTGAATAGATAGACAATGGATAAGCAATGTTGGAGTCACCATGAATGGCTCTGCAGGTCTCCGGCATAAATAGGCAAGAACATCAAGGCCTGTGGTCCTCAATCTACCTTATCTAATGCTCCAATCTAAGGGAAAGGGGTGGGGACTTTAGCAAAACAGAGACATAATATATAAGAAAAACCATTTAGTTGTTTCCACAGCTCAAGAATGTTAGTCTCCCTTAAGGACAGGATCCACTTTGTCTGTTATGAGAAGTATAGTCTCCACCCCAAGTCCCTGATAATATAATGGTTCTTTTATAAGTGGTAAATTTTGTCTCTACCCATTTTCTATAACACAACCTATTGTGGTTACATAATCTGAATTTTTTTCATATTTTAGAATGAGTTTTATGTCAGGAACTACTGAAGAACGTTCTAGGTTCAGCCTTTAGTCTCAAGTACAAGTTTTCATATTTTACAAGAGAGAATACTACCAGCCCTGTGCACATGACATGTGAACTGGAAAACCACCATGGAAGGAATATTCACAGTTAGTATCTGTTAATTACTAGACCAGTAGCCATTGCCTCTTTTCTTCATGGATAGGACCTTAATTTATTTTTAGTATCATTTTAACACAGGTAATGACCTAGCTCAGGAATACATCTTACTCTGAACTGGCCACTCATGCAATCTCACTCTTCTTGCCTATAATTGGTTTAATCATAAGCATATGATATAACTCTAGTCAGGGAGCCAAGAAAGAAAGATGAATGAGGACGTCTTTACTCTCCATTGCTCACACCAGGTAGGTAAAGCTGGCTATCCTGTCGGGAGAATAGCCAGCAGCTTAAGGAGAGATCTACATGATAAAGACCTGACATGGACACCTGCCAGCAGACATGCAGGTGAGCCCTACTGGAAGACCCGCCAGCCTCAATTGAGACTTTGGATGAAGGCGGTCTCTGCCCTGCAAATGACTGTATTTTCTGACCACCTCCTAACTGTAACTTCATAAGCCTCTCTTGAATCCCCAATTCATAGAAATCATGATATAATCTGTATTGGTTTTTCTAACCCACTAAGTTTTGGAAAAATTATTATTCAACACTAGATAATTAACAGACTTTCTAAGATTAGATTTTCTGACCTTTTCAGAAAAGGCATACTCACTGATAAAATGTTCTAAAAGATTGCATCCTAAGACCAGCGAATATCAGATTCCTCCATGAGTTCTGGTTTATTTTCTCCTATTTTGAAAGACTGTACAAAGCTATCTGAGACACATGGATAGTTTTCACATAGGCCTTCTGAAAAAAGGAGATAACAGTTGCTCCAGGGCTTTACTTTTCCATAACCATCTGGTGAGAGCCTAGATTCACTCTGGTTATGATTAAACCAGTTGCACCTCGTTGTGTCCTTAGAATAGTGTTTCTCAAACTTTTTATAGGAAAAGTACCATGAAATATATTAACTGATATTCTGTTTAAAAGGGGGAGGAAGAGAAATTGGCATTCAAAATATACATATAACACATTAAAGACTGGTGACATCTTTCTGCAAAAAGATCTGTATAGTTCTTGTTTAACCCAGAATTTCACAAATGTAGGGTGACAGCAGATTGCCACTCTACACTCTCTTTTTCCAACAAAAATAATTAGGAGCATTTTGGGAGCACAAATGTTCCACAAAGAACATAAAAGCATTGGTGTATATGAGAAACAACTCATCATGCTATATAATGAATGGAATGTATTAGCATGAATGATTAAAATAATGCAAAATACTATATTCAAAATAACATAGTCATCCTACAGTGATACAGTTACAGGCTTTATTTGAGTAATTTAAAGTGTCTAAGTTTAGACATAGATATCAAGCCCCAAAAATGATAAAAGTTAAGAATTATCCAACATTTAGTTAGGAGCAAAATACAACCCATACACATTTATTTAAAAAATGCAGACTTCTCTCCAAAAGAAATCATTCTAAATAGTTTCTTTACTTCTTTTAAACAATAACAGCCTGTCTCCTCATTTTCAAGGCTTACTTTTAATATTTTTATATCTAAAATATTTGTTATATAGGTTTCTGAAGTACTGATATTTTGTATTTAAAGCCATGAATTCGCATGTCTGTGCCAACTAAAAGGTCAAATAATTTACCTATGATTCAACCAGCACTGTCAAGGAAGCCAAAGCCCTCTTCCTGATAGTACTTTGGCAACAGAATCGTTGGTTTATATCCTGGTTGTTCAAAAAGCTGAGTACATGAAGCCCCAAGCTCTAAGAGTGAATAGGAAGATCACTTGAAAGAGTTGATTAGGGCTTGTCCTAACCAGACAAGGTCTTATAATGTAAAAGGTTCTACCTTTGGGCTGGCCAAATTTGACATGCCCCAAATAAAAAGATCCTTCAGTAATGGGGTTTCTAACTTCTCCTTAGTATTATAGCTTTGAAGGAATTTTTTTTTTTTGGCTTACAGTCAAACTACTCAATGCTTTAAGATTTCAGTACAAATGTGATTTATGGGAACAAACATACACAGATGGATATATAAATGATCTCAATTTCTTTTCTACACTCATGACTCTCCTTCAGCTCATGCTGCTTTCACCATCTCCACCAACCAGGAAGAGAGGCTGCTTTTATAATGCTGGTTCAAGGAGATGCAAATGCTTTTCCAAAGTTGCCTTGGTACAAACAAGACATGCTGTCATTCAGGAATTTCATATAAAAAAGGAATCCCAGAAAAAAACTGCAACAATCACAGAATGATCTATAAGTGATCAAATAACAAAATATTATACCTTGGCCCAAGTGGCTGGCCAATATGTTTGGGCTCCTTCCAGACTTGTTCTATCTTAACCCATTAGCCATTATCCTTTATTGACAGAGACTATTGTCATCTGGGCCAAGGACAGAATGACTACATTCTTTTTCACCCACACCCATCATTTCTTAACATTCTGAGTTTCTGGGGGTTTTTTTGATATGAGAGATTCCTTGTCTAATTTCCCCTATCCAGCTATTTAACAAGTCTGTAGAGGGTATTGTTGAGTTCCAGAATTTCTAAGAGTTTAAGAATATTCAAACTATTCCTTTTTCTCTGCTTACAATGTAATGTTCAAACATGGACACTACAAGGGTGACCACATATTTAAGAGAACTCACAGTTACTATTCCAGAAGCTACAGATGAATTTGATGGTCTCAACAACTAGAAAGAGTCCCTTGAGTAGAGCCATATAGGACCTGGGAAGACTTGAGTGCCCTTAGCCTGTTTTCTCCCTCAAGTTATGTATAATCTGCTCATAAACTTTTCCTTGACAGTCTATGCTGGGAATCAGCCTGCGTTACTTGCTGTTTTCAGCAAAGAGTGATGTGGTACCTGATCTGCGAAGCCCAACACAGATTTATCTCACGTGGAAATCTCTGCCACCAGAGGTGGCTGAGCATTCTGAAGACTATAGGCCTGTCAAGCAGCAACGTCCAAGTGAGAAGTGAGTAACTGCAGCCAGACATGCTTATATGATTTCAGAAAGACTTTCCAGACAAATGCTACTTGCTGTGGTGCCATTGTACTTGAGGAACGCAATTTGGATAGAGACCTGGATCATGGTCAGTGACTAGGAGGGGCACAAGGGGTCACTTACAAAATATTTTTATAGGTCTTCTCATATAGTTTTAGAAATTATTTTCCAGGAGTAGAAACATATATACAGTATTTTTTTTTAACGAACTCATCATTTCCCCGATTATTCCCCCCCACATATCTTCCTCTTCTATGCATTGTGCTCAGAGCAGCCAAATTCTACTCATGGCCACATGGGAGGGAGATAACAGCAGAAAGCAGAAAAAAAAAGAACTATTCCATCTGATCTCCAAGCAAGAGAATCACTGTTTACTGCGTATAGAAAAGAGAACTTTAGGCAACCTTGCAGAGGTTGCCATACCCCCCCCCCACCATGTAGGTGAGACTTAACAGAAAAGATGAGTGAGTTTGAAGAGCCATGAGCAAAGGAACCTCAACAGTGACTGCCAGAGACCAAGGACTGAGGACAAGATGGGACGATGGGTTCCCAGTCTACTTTACCAAGGAAAGATGCTGCCAGGACCAGGGCAATCATAGTTCTACTGTTTTCCATACTCTAGTATTTATTATACACATCCTAATCCTCAGCAGTTACTCCAAGAGGGTAAGAGAGGAAAGAAAAAAGCCTTGATCAGGATTGAGTTTCTCCTATGCCAATGGAATAAAATTAAAATTAAACATGAAGAAAAAAATAATAAGGCATTCATTTTGGGGTGAGAGTATTCTTAAAATTGTGACATTCAAAATAGAGATAATTATAATGTCTATCTCTTTTCAAAATGTAAAATGTAGTAAAGAGGAATATCACCCTCTATCTCTCTCTGTGTGCCTCTTTTTGAAGAGGAAAAGAAAACTCTAGTCATGTTGGATTAAAGGCCCACCCTACTCCAGTCTATTGTCATCTTAACTAATTCCATCTGCAGTGACTTTATTCCAAATGGGTTCACATGTTTAGGTTCTAGGGAGGATGTGCATTTGGGAAAGACATTATTCAACCCAGTAGAGAAACCACTGTCATTTTCTTCTCAGAGTTGTATCTCAAATGCATGATCACAACCACTCTAATTTCCTACAGCAAAAAAAGAAGCCAGGTAGCAAATTCTTTTTTTTTTTTTTTATTTAAAGAGAAAAAAAAGCAAAACAGAAAAAAAGGGTAGAAATAATACAGAACTTCAAAAAAAATTAAGAAATCACTACTTGATAAATTACATATTGTCTTCTTAGAAATAGTTGTTCATGTTACAAAATTAAGGCATACAAAGTGAACAAACAGTGAGGCTGTAAACAGTTCTGTTCAACGATCCAACAAAAACCTGGTAATATGGTGATCAATCCTACACACTTCAATATACATGCTGTTATATCCTTTAGCGCATTTTCTTTTCCTCCTTTTGCTTTTTACATACATTGTCTGTTTAGTTATATCATGTTTCAGCTTGCTCAGTACCTTATTGATCTGTTTTGCTGTTGTTATTTCCTTTTTAATCACCTTATATAATTCTGTTGTTTTGTTTTTGAGTTTCTCGTCATCCATGTCACGTGGATCAGCTTTGATGGAGTTGGGAGTTTTTGGAGGTATTTTGTTACCTTGTTTTCTCATGTTCTATTGTTTTATTTTTGTTTAATTTTCATTAACTTGGAGGTAGTAATATACAACAAAACAGGATGGAATAAAGCCAATTGAGACAGTATAGTGAAATTGTCACAGAACACCACAGCAGGTCACCAGAACAACAATAATAGACACCATTGTATATCTCATTATCTTCAAAATAGTTATTCTTCTATTAGGTACAGCAAAATCAAAAGAAATACACATTATAGAACACATCAAAACAGAATATTAAATAATCAAGACAAAGCAAAACTGCGATAAAAATATCTGCCTTCAGAGATAGTAGAAGGAAAGTCCCCCCACTTGCTGTACCACATATAGTCACCTCCCAAGAGATACCCAGATCCTTGGATCCCAATTGTTGGGGGGGGGGGATATGGTATGTTTGATTCTAAGCCCGTGCCCCAGTAGGTAGCAGGCTGGTTACTGGTTGGCTCAGCGCCCTAAGTTCCAACATGGCACGGATCTCAGGAAACGCTGTTACTTCTTATTTCCCCGCTCTGGGGTGGTCGCGGCTTGCCAGACCACAGTCACTTCAGGTAGCAAATTCTTATGGTTGCATGGTACCTGAGATTGACCCCAGGGCCTTTGTACTGAGATACACCTTCATATCTTTCTCCCTTTAAAAATAGTTTTTGAAACAGAGTCTTACAGAGTCTTACTAAGTCACTAAGCTGCTCAGGCTGGACTCAAACTTACGATCTTCCTAGCTCAGCCGCCCAGAATTTTGGAACTATAGACATGTGCCAACAAGCCTGGCTCAACTTGTGACAATATTTTTTAACTAATGTTACACAGTAAAATAGTTAAAATGCCACAAAGAAAGTAAATTGCAACCCAACTAACCATACCTACTCTCTGGGTGGGCAGCTCTAGATTCCAGGTATCTCAGACTAACTAAAGAGCTGTTTCAAGAGCAGCAAACAAACTTCTCTCATACATAGGAGTAGCCTCGGCTCTCCTCCAGAAAAGCAGGCTCTCCTGACCCTCGATAAAGTTCCTTCACATTGATGGTCCAGAATCTATTTCCTGTCTTCATTTCCTGCCTATTTGCTTACATGACAAATGACTTAAGAATGGCCAATCCCTGAAAGAGAACAGCACCTTCTACCCTTGAAGAATAGTTTTCCTTAATTAATAGCTCATAACTTATAGTTTAAAAATTAAATTTCACAAATTTTACAAAATCAACATACAAAAATCAACAGCACTCCTAAACACGAATAATTGACATACTAAAAAAAGAAATTGGGAAAACAATTCTATTCACAACAGACTTTAAAAATAAGATAAAAAACTAATAAAGAGCCTAACCAAGGCAGTGAAAGACCTCTAAAACAAAAATTACAGAACATGAAAGAAAAGAATTAAAATATTAAAAAATGAAAAGACCTCCCCATTCACAGACTGGTAGAACTTAATACTTTTAAAATTGCTATATTACCAAAAGTGATGTATAGATTAAATGCAATTCCTATTAAAATGTCAACAATATTCTTCACAGAACTAGAGACATTTCCTGAAATTCATATGAAATTATAAAACACCCAGAATTGCCAAAGTAATTCTGATCAAAAAAGTAATGTTAGAGGCATAATATCTGATTTAAAGTTATACTACAAAGTCACAGTAACAAAAATAACATGCTAGTGGCTCTAAAACAGACACATAAAACAATGGAATAGAAGATGAAACACAGAAACAAACTAATGCACCTACAACCATCTGATTTTTGACAAAGGGACAAAAAAATCTATGATGGAGAAAGGACAGCTCTTGATCACACAATATGAGGAAAACTGGATATTCAAATGTAGAAAATTGAAACTGTTATCTCTATTTCTCATCTTGTACTAAAATCAAATCAAAGTGGATTGCAGACAAAATATAAAACCAGAAACAGAAACTGAAACTGCTGGAAGATAACATAGGGGAAACTTTTGAAGTTACAGGCACAGGTAAAGACTTCTTAAGTAGGATTCCAATAGCACAGGAAATAACAGCAAGAATTAACAAATGGAATTATATCATACCAAAAAGCTTCTGTGCAGAAAAGAATGTAATAAACAGAGTAAAGAGACAACCAGTAGAATGGGAGAAAAACTATGCCAGCTATATTTCTGATAGGCAATTAACATCTAGAATGCATAAAGAATTAAAAGTACATCCCACAAAAGAAAAACCTCTGTCAAGGGGCTTGGGATATAACTCAGTGGCACAAGCACCTGCCTGTCATGAGTTTGATCCCCAGTACCCCCAAAAAAATCTTTAAAATTCTATCAGTAAGCTGGGGATTTAGCTCAGTAGTACAAGCACCTGCCTGGCAAGCACAAGGTTGTGAGTTCGATCCCCAGTACAAGAAAAAAAAAAACTGTTAATAAATGGCAAAAGAATTGAACAGATACCCCAGTACAAGAAAAAAAAACTGTTAATAAATGGCAAAAGAATTGAATAGACACATCTCAAAACAAGTATAAATAAGTCAATAAGTATATGACAAAAGCTCAACATCTTTAGCCTTTAGTGATACAAGTTAAAACTACTTTTAGATTCCATCTCACCCAAGTCATATTGGTTGTCACCAAGTAGTTCAAAAGCAAAGATGCTGGTAAGGATGCCTGGGATAAAGGAATCTTCCTATCTTGTTAGTGGGAATGTAAACCAGGGCAATACAATGGAAATCAGCATGGAGATTCCAAAAATAACTAAAAATAGAAATTCCATTTAATGGCACTATACCACTCCTAGGTATATAACTGAAAGAGTTAGAGGCTGGATACGACAGTGATAGATGCATACCTAATCATATAGTGGCATAACGCACGATACTTCAGGTGAAAAAACAGCCTAGATACTTGGCAATGAATGTGAATGGTTGAAGAAAACATGATACCTCTATTAATATCCATTCATACATATATCCACTATATTATATACAATATATATAATTATTCACTCATGAATAATGAAATCATGTGATTTTCAGGAAAATGGATGGAATTGAAAGCTATCATGGTAAACTAAATAAGTCAGACTCAGGGAGTTAAATATAATGTTTCCTTTTATATGAGAAACATAAATAAATACATAGATACATAATGAGTAAAGTAGATGGTAGACTTTTTTTATTTAAAAGAGAATAAAACAAAAGGGGGCAGTACAGAGCAGATCAAAAGAGGACAACATAGGCAACACAGTACTTTACATTAAGTCAACTGGACATCAACAGTATCTAACACCGTATCTCTTACTCTGCTATAGATGACCATAGTTTCAATTACAATAATATCAAACATAACACAATAGTATAAAGCCATGCATATAGTGAAAGAATTCCAGGGCTTTCTGAACCGAATAACAGAAAATGATCAATGGGTATTATAATATCTCATTTTTGATAAAAAAGAAAAAAATTTGTTTGAACTATCACACATATTCAAATTCCAATGAGACACAATGTG
>PVJX010026814.1:0-17177 GCA_004027295.1 Dolichotis patagonum
CGGGCTGGAAATCAGACATCCCAACGCAGCCCATTCCCCCACCCTCTGTTAGCAACTGGGGACAGAGGTCTGAGCATCTCTAGGGAGGATTGACTATATGCAATGCAGAAAATATGGGGATCTCCTTCCATCTTCTGTTTGAAGGCAAATATTTTTTCATTGTTTTGTTTCACTATGATTGTTTTACTCTATTCAATATTCTCTTTCAAATTGTTTTATAATGTTCTGTTTTTGATTTGATTTCGCTATACCTAATTGACTGGACTAGTGTGAAGATAACGAGATATACTATAGTCCCTATAGTACTGGTATCCTGCTGTGAAGTTCTGTACCAATCTCACTGCATTGTATCAATTGGTTTTGTTCTGCCTTGTTCTGTTGTATTTTTACTACCTTCAAAAAAAAAAAAAAGATATGGATGTAAGTCCTATGTGACAAAAGTGGAATATTAAATTAATCCCTAGAAGTTTCATATTCACTGCTGAGGATTTTGGAAAAGTATTGTACCATGAGGGTGTTGTATTCATTGGTAAGTAAATCCATGGATGAATTCAGAGTTAAATGTGCTGCTAGGCAGTAAAGACTTGTTGGAGTTGGGTCACTAAGGGCATGACAGGAAAGGGCACATCTCCTCACTTTTCTCTGCTTCCTGGTTGACATGACATGTGCAGCTTCCTTATGAAATTTTACCTTGGAGTCAGAGTATCATGAACTGAAAATAAGAGCCAAACTACACCTCTCCTTTCACTTGTAGGGGAGCAGTATTGTAATAGTTAAGTGATGGTAAAGCTAACTGAGCAACATCCAAGTAAACAGGATCAGCATAGTGGTCAGTGTGGCTGAGGGATTTATGAAGACACAAACCCAATTCTGGATGTGAGTGAAACCAACCAATATGCTTGTAGCTTGAATAGAATAAAAGGGAAAGCAAGCAAGTTCAGGTACATTTCTTCAGAGGTGTTGCTTTCTTCACTTTCACCATGGATGCTGTCTTCTGGCTTCCAACACAGCCTGCAGCCTTCCAGCACACATGCTTTAGCCTCCTGAAATGGACTCATATGGGCCACGTTAGTGACCTCCAGGCATTGCACCTTTGTTGTGTCTTTCAGATTTCCAGCCTGCTCGTAGCTCTTTTGCACTTTTCCACACCGTAGCAGCCTTTGTAAGCCTACTTTGTAAATCTGTATCTTTTTATATTTGTGCATTTTGCAGTTATCTGTTTCTCTAGTGAGCACTCACTGATACAAGTGTTCCATCCCAGCTCGTAGGGAAGTGAGTAGGACCTCCAGTAAGCAAGTAAAATCTGGAAGGTAAATTATTATCATGGAGATATAACATTGCAGAAAATTTTAATCCTAGGGGAGAAAATAATAGTTTCATCCTAGATTAGTAACAAATACATTTTTTTATACTGTACCATCCTTCTTTGAGGGCATGGTATTGTTGAATATATTTCCATAGCAAATTTGACACATTGAATAAGTTTTTATTAAAATGATTCATAAATTTAAAATGAATCAACGAATAGGAGAAAAATTATCATTTGTGTATCAGTAGAAGATTTATACATACATTCCTTTTTTGTGTCATATTTTATCTTCTGTATCATATTCTTGTCAATTTTTACCTCTTTAAGTGTAATATATTAGTCCTTCATCAATACCTGATTAAAAACTTAGATATAATTATAAGACCTTTAACTACAAAGACTCAGTCACTTAAATAAGAGAAATCAATCTCAATAGTGAAATTTGTAGTATTAGAGGAAGAAAACCAAGATATATCTCAGGAGGGACTTTTCTTACTACTGCAAATAGTTAAAAAAAGTTTTAAGTCATTTCTATTCTATAATCCTTTTAGGAAATATAAGCAAAAATAATTGTATTTGTTAACATTATTTAATTATAAAATTATTTTAAAAATATGAATAATTTATAGCACATCTCATTATGTGTGTTAGTCTAAAATATATAATTTCTCATTTTATTTTATTAAATTATTGGACCATGTTAGTTCTACATGTATTGACAGATTGACAAATATTATTCATTTATAGTACTAAGCATTAAGACACAATTCATAGAAATATGAAGATTAAATTAAATAATTGTGAACATTTTAAATTACGTCAGAGGATTGTTGTAAAAATTCTAGAATGAGTCTGTATTTATTATATCCATGAACCAAAGTAGTAATTTATGTAATGCTTAATAAATTCTAGTTTCTGGTTTGATTACAAAGAGTGTAAATTTTCCTAAGCAATGCATTAGTTCTTGAAATTATATTATGACTTATAATGTGTATTCAAAATCACATATTTTATGTAACCTAATACTCTTTTTATATGATAATATGATAATACGTTATCTCCAATGAATATGAACATTAGAGAGACACTAAATGTGACAGTTTTTGCTTTTCTGTTCTTTTCTTGATTAACTGCAAATTGTGGAATATAAGTAAGAATCTTAAAAAAAAAGCAACATACAGTGGGTATAAGGTCAGTGAAGGAAATTATGTGAAAGCGTCTTATCTTCTAATATGAAGCCAACTTGTAGCACAAAAAATTTCAAGGCTACAGTATAAGACAAATGGCTAGCATTACTTATACAACTTCAACAGATAAATTCAAATATTGACTTTGTTTTACTTCAAAGTAAGAAAGTGAAGTTAGCAATATTTTAAAATTCATTGGAGATTTATTCATTGCAGATATTGAAGAACTAAAAAGATGTTATACTGATATATATATATGTGTGTGTGTGTGTGTGTGTGTGTGTGTGTGTGTGTGTATCAGTATATGATATGATCTTTATGTATCAGTATGTAAGTTTTTTGTGTGGTCTTGTTATTATCAGACTAAATGTCTGTAAAGAACACTCACTCTAGAAGCGGCACTTTTCTTTCCCTTTGCCTGGTCAGTGGCTGATCTTGTGGGATGGTCGGGGCGCACTGCAGGATACCAGGTCTGATCAGCTATGCTGAAACAATTAAACAGCAGGGTAGAGGGGCTTGGCACTATCTCAGGATCTTCAACTCTGCTCTTGCCTTGGTATTTACCCTCTTCCTTTTCACACTTAAACAGACTTAGAGCACAATCAACTAAGAGTATTCACGTCAGGAAGCCTTACTGGATATGCACGTATGGAATTGCTCCATGTCATTTGATCTCTGTTCATCTGCATTAGAATTTCTTTAGAGCACTGGCGTAGCTTCAGCCCTGTGCTCCCACAAAATTCATATGTTGAAATCATGCCCATCAAGATGATGCTATTAGGTGGACTGTTCGGTAGTTGATTGGGTAATGGGAATAGACAAATAAAAAATGGGAATGTGGCCTCATAAAATAGAAAGACTTTCTTTCATGGGCATCAGAGAGGAAGGAGCACTTAATGTTCAGCACCATGGTGACACATTTTCCAGCCATCAGAACTGTACAAATAAATTTCTGTTGTGTATAAGCCCGATAGATTACTATGTTTGTTTAGCAGACCGGGTTACAAAATTAGTTGACTACATAAGGAAACACTGTCTCAAAAAAAAAAAAAAATCCAAATATAAGGTAAATGTTTATATTTAAAAAACACATTTAAATAAAAAAACATTTTAGAATTCCCGCTCTAGATACTGCCTCTAGATTTGAAAGCACTTTCACGTCATTCTTGCCATTTTTCTTTCACGAGAGTTTTTATGAGGAAGAGTTTGATCAGTAACGTGGCCAATGCTGCTGCCTGGTGCCATCCAGTGCAATTGCGGGCTGACAGCCATCCGGTGAGTTCCCGTGCACCTTACTCACAGGGGCCAGGGCCTGTGAAATGACTTGTCTTACTCAAGGAAGAAATGACACCGAAGTGTGAACATTTTGAATCCATTAAGGACGCTGAAGCAGCCATGAGAGTACAACCGAAGACCCAAAGGAAGACTTCCAGAACTGCTTCAGAATGCGACAAGAACAATGGAACAAGTGTGTTCTGAGCAAAGGGAAGCATTTTGAGGAAGGCTTACAGCAAAATGTCTTTTACTGTACTTTTTAAAAAAATTTAAACACTATGTAGTTTTCAGTCACTACCTCCTCATATGATGTCTACGTTGAAGAGTGATTGTAATAAGACAAGTTAGCAGGTGTAAAACTCTAAGAAAAATGGAGGGGAATCCTGAAATGTATTAGAACTTCACTGTTACTATTTTCCTGCTTCTTATTAGCCTTACAATCTGGGCAGTATATCCATTAATTTGTGTCCATTGAAGGCTACTTCTGATGTATGTTGATTCCCTAGTGGTAAAAGCCTTGTCACATAAAAATACAAAGTAGATTTGGCATAAATTATAAGTTGGGTAGAGGCCCTTACACATAGATGTGAATAACACAGGGAGGAGTTATAGGACACAGAAAGGTCCAGCAATATGGGCAGGGCATCAACAGGTCTTCTAGAGAGAAAGAGAGCAACACATAAATTTCGATCTGGATTCCTTATTCCATTGTTCCAAGGGGAACCTAAGACTTCCAGTGACTTCAGGTTCCCTGCAAAAGTTGGACTGGAGGTGATAATTTTCCCATTCAGTGCTAGAAAAATAAGTATCAGACTAGGAATCTCTGTTTTCAGCTTTGAGGAACTCTTAGCATTTAGTTGATATTATGTGAAACAAACCATGGACATCCATTGAAGATATTTGCTTCTTAAGTGCCTGAAAGCGAATGTGTTTGTTCTGTAACATCATTAGCTGATAAAATTCTGTTCAGTTTATGACTTTTGGATCCCTTCAGAAGGAGTGAGGCATTGAGAATGTTGCTACACACAAAGAACTTTTTCCTATCTCAAGCTTTGTAGACAGATGAGTCACCCACTCCAGCTTGTAACGAGGAGTAAGAGCCTGCCGTGGATATAGCTCAGCGGCAGAGCGCCTGCCTGGCAAGGACAAGGTTGTGAGTTCAGTCCTTGGCACACACACACACACACACACACACACACACACACACACAGAAGAGTAAGCGCCTATGTGTAATGTTTGAGACAAATAAATCTGTTTTAATTTAAATATTTTATTGGTTTTATTTTATAATGACATTTCTGAATATTTATCAAATGTTATTCTTTATGCTCATTTCTATAAACATTTTACTGGTGTTTCCTGTGTTTATTAACTGTTTTTGGCATGTCTTTGTTGCTTTATATGACTAGACACCTACATGATTACAATATTAATTAAATAATAAACTGGAGGAGTTCCATCACAGGTCACCAATATTTGTATAACACAGGTGTCATATTTATATAACTGATGCTTGTGTTATGGTTATGTGTGAAAGCAATTTTTTGAAAAAAATTTAAATATTTTGAGAACTATTGAAATTATTTGTTGAAGCATGTATGTGTGAAGTTAATTCACCATGAACAATTTAAATGAAAGGGAAATATCTTTCATTTTTTTTAGGAACCATGATTAGATGTTTAAAAGTGATACTATAGAATTATTTCATTTAGGTTTTTCAAAAAGATTTGTAACTGTTCTAGAAGTCTGGATGGAATCATTTTTTTTTCCAATTTATGTAGACAGTGATGCCTACCACTGAGATACCAGTGATTTGTGCTGTGTACCTTATCAAAAAATCAATATGAAAGCAAAATTTTTTTCATTCAGAAATTCCAATTGTAAACAAAAGAAAATGAAGTTCTCCCTTGGTTTGTCCTAAGCTGTCACACTTACAGAAAGAGGAACATTTGTATACACATTTTGAACAGAATTGAATAACTACTTCACCCTATTAAAAATGATTCCCAGTTTGACCTCAATATTCCATTGAACATCACTTTTTTTTTTCAATCTCTGGGAAAAATACAGCAAGGATGTTACATATGCCTATAAAGAAACGTGAAAATTTTACTAGAGCCCTGCTCTCCAGGAAGTTTTCCAGTTTGCAGAGTGGGAGGCTGACAGACACAATTATCTTCTTGTCAATCAGATGCTCCCTTGCAGGCTGTTGGCACATTTGAGCTCAAATAATTAACTCAGGGGCTCATCAACTGAGGACTGAAAGAGCTCTGGCAGCCTGGCCAAAGGCCCCGTCCAAAACTCTTTGGTCTTCCTACTGTCTCTGTAATGTGACGAGCCCCAGAAGTGCCTTATATTCTACTGGTGTCCATAAGAAGGTCCTGGAAAATGTGAATATGTGCAAAAGGATGTACGATATGGAGTTAAAATGAAGAGGAGTAGGAATAGTTGTTAACATTTTTATCACTCTCTAGTGAAAATAGAGGAAGAAATCTCATGTTAAAACACACTTTTATCTTCAGATAATAGCACAAAGTTTATGTGAACCACAAAGTCAACCAGTTACAATTCATAACTAGTTCATTTTCAGTGTTTCTCATCAGTATTTTAATGATTATATGGACATGCACATATAATCTCACATATGTATTGCATATACATGTATACATATTAATATGGATACATATACTTTTACTTCACATATCAACATGTCATTATCCTGTTTCTAACTTGATATTTAGATGGACTTATTGACAGATGTGTGTGAATGTGATCGATTAGCTGAGGAATCATGCTTTCTATATTGTAGTCATTTTGGTGTAGATGAGGGTGTTTATACTGTGCTTTAGTATTTTGTCTTCCAACTGAAAAATAGATGATTACATAACTCATTACACTAGTGTAAATCTAGAAGGGTAACAAATGGATGACTCGAGTGTAAATATTTGAAACAAACATGAAACTACAGTGAAGTGCTTTCCAAATCTATTTCTTGAACAGGAGTTTGAGAGAGAGAAATGAATGGCAGGAACTCATTTCCTGAGTCTATTCTGTGACAGCTACCATTTCAATATGGCACAATCATTTCTAAACAGTTTTACCTTCACACATCCTCAAAAAAAAAGATTAGAAAATGAGCACTTGACTCTTCATGTGCGTGGGGGATCAGGTTATAAACCTATTCACAGGAACAAAATAAAACATTTTAAATACCTCTATTTTTAAAAATACAGGAATCAACTAACTTAGTTGATGAAGATTTGACTAGAAAATATATATTATAAGTTTTTTTGGATTAAAGCCTTATATGAAAAAATTGAATAGATTCACATAAGTTGCATATGCACATATTGACTGTTGTGTTATATTCCTAAAGCAGTTAAACTATTTAAATATAATAGCACAAACAGTGGAAAGATTACACTATTTACCACATAGTGTGCTTGCTCACTCTCTGATCTAAAAGTTTGCACTACTCAAAATTTATATGTCACAATCCAAACCCACAACATGTGGGTATTAAGAACTGGGCGGCCTTGGGAGGCGATTGGGCCAGCAGATGGTGGGAAGACCTACTTCTGGAGGTTAGTGCTTCTGTGGAAGAGACCCCAGAAAGCTGCCTTGCTTTTCTACTGTGTTTTAGTTAGGATCAAGACAAAGGGAACTTCTGTGGGGAGGCTGCCTTGCTTTTCTACTGTGTTTTAGTTAGGATCAAGACAAAGGGAACTTCTGTGGGGAGGCTGACCTTCACTGTGCAGCAAATCTTTAAGTAACTTGAACTGAATTTCTCAGCCATAAATTCTGCAACAGACGCATTGTTGCTATTACCTCGTTAATAAGATTTTGTTATAGGAGCAGGAACTAAGTAAGACAGCAAGGTCCTAATAAATAGTGGCAAATAATCAAGCAAATCTTTGCATTTATCAAGTTTCTATTGGGATATTAGGAGGTATTAACAGCATTCCTAGTCTGAAACCTAGCAGAAACTGTCATAAGATATGTGTCATTTAATATCATTGGCAGTGATTAAAAGAGAAACAACTGACAGTAAAAGGATAAAGGAAATTTCTGTGATGGAGGTATTAATGATTTATCTGTGAGGGGTATAATCAATACATATGTTGTATATAATAAATTCAAGAAAATTGTCATCAGGGGCAGAAGGAGAGATTGGATTTCAATGTAGAGAGACTCACCTGACCAGATCCATACTGTCACTCCACAGACAAATCTGAGACACATATGCCAAAATGATGTCATGAATACCAAGCAGGGTTACCTACATTTTGGGTGTCAGTTCAGACTAGGAAATTTTACTCAGATTGTTTTACATTAATTTTTGTATTTGTTTTGAAAGCAGAATGATCCAAGAGAGGGTCAAAAGCATTCAGTGTAGGCAAATGAATGATTACATGGATGGATTGAGATCTACTGTGCTCAAGGAAGGAAAAAAGACCTCGTTACTTGGCTTGTCAGATGATTTCTTGCAAACATAATACCATGTACTAAATACTTCCTACAGTGTATCCCACCAAAATACAGATTTTATTATAGAGTTTCACCATAACTGTGAGGAAATAAGAAAGTGCACTGTAAAATACAGTGCTTATATTTATTTTCAACAGAATCATATACCCAAAACCAGTGTAGCTATAAACCAGGCAGTTTGTTTATCATTCTGGAGAAGATATATTTGGATACATTTAGTTGATATAAAAAGATTTTCATTAATATAGTTCTGAGGGTACTGAGATATTTTCCTCAAGGTTTCACAGACATTTTAACATTTTTCTCAAGAAAAATTTTTATCTGTGACACCTACATCAAACAGTTCTTCTTTGTAGTATGACATTTCTTTTATATTTGTGATATTCTCCTGTATATTTATGCTTTAATTGTGTACAGAGAACTATTTTATTAAAATTTCTACTCAGATTCTTTCTTTGTTCCTTGCCTGTACAGAACCAAGTTAACTTTGAAACATCTCCTAAAGTCGAGGCATAAAATACTCCCCTAACTTAAAAGCAATTCTGTGTATGACTCAACTGATAGTAGAATCAAAGCAAAACATAAAAATGAGCAGAAATGTAACAATTTTACACCCAATTTTGGGGTTTCACTAGCACTACTTGAGTATAACTTTTAGTACTAAGACAGCAAAATGCTTGCAAAGATGAAGAGTAGTTGCTCACTATCGCATCTGTCCCATTTCCATTCTCCAGCTGTTGATAGGGCTTTTTTCTTTTCTTTCATTTTTTTTTTCAGGTTCCTTCATTCAAAGTGTAGTTCAAACTGTGTTCATATTCAGAAAGTGCAAAAGGTACTTGGGTACTCCTCCGTCACCCACTTGTCCCAGGCTAACCTGATCACCAGAAAGATTTAACTTGCTGCCTTTTATTTACTTTTTTTTTAATACTGAAAATTGAGCCACAGTGTGTAATGTTCTTTCTCATAGGTCTGTTTCTATGAGTAATTTTTCAATTTTTGATTGAAACTGCATTTGACCAGCACATAAGTATCTTCCTCTTCCATTTTTCGTTTTTCCTTTAATATCTTTTATTTCCTACTTCCTTAGATTATTGTTTTGCTGTTTTTCTTCCCAGTGAATTACTATTTAAGTAATGTAAAATTCATTTTTTCAATTATATATTCCTTTCTGAGTATTTCTCAAACGTTTGTCAAATCACCATACTGTGGTCCTTATTTTTCTCTAAATGTCCGCTGGTCTTCCTCACATTGATCACCTGAGTGATTTTTGCCTGAGTACCATGTTACTAATGGGAATGAATGATTTGCTTGGGAAAGGATACAAAATTATTAATAGTTTATAAAATAAAAAGTATTTCAATACATAGAGTTGGACATGGAAGTATTGTTTCAGATGTAGGTTCATATTGATGTACATGTGAATTTCTTATCTCTAGAGCAATTTGAAAATAGCATTGGCAAGGAATGAAATATAACAGCATTGTCTGTTTTAACAATGGTTAACAAATAAGTATATCTGAATAATTTACTACTAAATAAATGAAATGCTGCTAAACATCAAAGAGATATGTCACAGTTAAAACTTTTAGCTTCTCTTGTTCATTAATATCTTGTAAAAATAACACCTTTTATAGATTGTCAATAAATTTAACAGAAAAAAACATGTAAAATCTGACCATTTTATTGAATTTTTAATACAGGCCACTAATTATAAATAAATATTGATATTGCTACATCCTCGGTAATTTTTATATGAAATTGTATTGTTAATCATCTATTACCCATTTATAACACTATATGAAAAAATATTGTCTTTCCTCTGGTATGATGGTGCCAGCTTACTATATTTTTGTAATATGTATTTGATATTTTCTAATTTAGAAAAGAACATGAAGAGAGATAAGAAATCATGCAAATTTGGAAGGAAATTTCTGGTTCTTTTATAGAAACTATGAAATTTTAATAAGTATTTTTCATACATTTTTACTCATATATCCCTTGGCAGTGGCAAATATATAAAATGTCTCCTTTCCTGAAGGCTAATAGTTTCATACTGTGCATATTGCAGTTATAATAAATCATCAAAATCATGCAGAATAAAAATAATAGTTTCTTGTTTTTGAAAGGTTGAGTATCTGACATGAGTCTTGCTGTGTGCAAATCAAGTTTTCAACATGACTATAATCTTTTCTAGAAGGACTGAGGGAAAAAAAAACACTTTCTTGCTTTTTTAAGACTGCAGAAATCACTGTCACACTTTGCTTTGTGTCTCCACAAATGTATCACCCAATCAACAACACTAAGAACCCCCTGATCATTCACTATTAATGTAGTGTAGTCCCCTTTTATCAAAACCATTAATTTAGTCACACATCTGCAAAGTTTCTTTGTAGAATATACATGAATGTATTCATTAATTTGGGGGAAATTGTTTGCTTACCACACCCTATCTATAAGAAAAGCATGTTATTTCTATATTGATTAAAACTTAACAGAAATAAACAAAACTAAAAATCTTTATGATTCTATTACAAAGCATATAACTTAAAAGAATGTAATAGATAATTTTAACATGCAGTGATCTCCTTTCTCAGAATTAAACAGTGAATGTGAATTATTGTTGTTATAATGTTGAAAGAACCCCCAATACATCCCCTCCCTCTTTCTTTTATACCCGTTTATGTATCTATGCATCTATCTATTAATCAATCCCTATCCAGAAATAATTTATTTTTGTCTTTGCATATAAGGAATTTTTTGTTTCATTAGTCAGTCTGTGAAAATTTCTTAAAAATTTTATTATTTTAACATAAGTTTACTCAATCTCAAGTTAATTTGTTTTTCATAAACTTAAGTGATGCTTTTAAATCTCACTCATCAAGTTGACAGAAAGGGGAATTTTGTGTCTTCAGTGAAATATTTTACACATCTAGTTTAAACAGAATAGCTGAAAGTTCATAAAACTACTTTCAACATATACTTGATTTAGTACATCATTCTGAAACCCAAAAGGAAGGCTGTTTTACCACTAAATACCTAAATTAAATAAAACATGTAGCATATATTTCCATAAATAGTATAAAAATCATAGTAGCTATTGAGAATACCAGGGTCCTGGGTTGTTACAGTTGAAGGAGCCAATAACAGTCTGGGTTCTTATGTATCATTGTTGAAGAAAAACCAATATCAAACCAAATGGAACAATCTTTTCATGGATGACTTTAGAAGGTAATTTAATTGAGCTTAAAGCTAGTGGGCTGGGAGACTATAACAGGGTCCAAATTATTAGAAGTGAGTCGGTTTTGAATTCAGTTTAAACACAGTTGCAAGCAGGAAGTACAAAGCAGATGGCAGATTATTACATGACTGATTACATGAATTAAGTTACCTCCTGGGGTAGGGCAAGGAGCAAGTAAAGTAAAGGTGTCCTTGACTGGGCTACTCTGTCTCAAGGAAACTCCTTGAAGCAAGTTGGAAACAAATACATATTCTTTTTTACTAAAGAAAATATGAGACAGGGATAGTCAAATTGACCCAGTGCATTATCAGAAGAAAAGCAGCTGGACACAGAAAGTCAAGGCTGACTGAATTTTACAGGTGCTACGTGACAGGTAGCAGTAGCAGAGACCACTAACAGAGGCTATAACATGTCTGTAAATTTACTCTTCTATAACTGTGCCTTTGCTATCTGCATAATTGTGGCCTTATACAATGAGAAAAGTATTGCCAAACATCCACCTAGTGGTAATCACTAAGTAGCTATGTTGATTGAGAATCACAGGCAATTAGCTAAGTTTATTGACAATCACAATTTGGCAGCAACTACAGGAGAAATGAAGTAATAAAAGGGGGACCGAGAGCTCAAACCTTTAGAACTTTAAAGGCCGGCACTTCTGCTTTAGCTGCCTCCCACTGACTCTAGTGTGGCATCAGTTCTCTGGCACGTAGGCTTTCCCTTAGGACTTCAGCAATCTCCTAGACTTCTGTTATTTTATTTTCTACCTTTCTTAGGTTGACAGAAACGCAAGTAAGCATTGCATGCTGTTTAGATTTGAATGATGGGAAAGGAATGACTCACTCAGCTCCTTCGTTTCTGACTGTACTACTGGAATGGGACAGTTTTAAAAACAAATTAAATGATGTTTGGTTTTCACTGTTAAATGGTGGTAGGATACTCGGATAGTTTATTTATCCCTTCTTTGAAGCACCTGTTTTTCAGCGCCTCAAACACTGAGTTACTGAAACAATGAAATCGTCTCCAAGTAAAGCAAGTTCTGACCTGCAGCCAGCAGCTTTTATCTTTGCAGCCTCACCAGAACAGTGTTAAACACTTGACTGATACACTCCTGGGTCATTCTCTTTTTGCTGACTGCTTCACTTGTCATCACCTGAGAGGTGCATTTGCTGATTCATTATCTGAGTGTCACACTAGATTAAAGGGTCCAAGAAGAAAGACAACTTGTCTTTTTTGTTCACCACTTTTTCCCCAGTGACTATAGTGATTGGCATATAGTAGATGCTCAAAAGATATCTGATCTGTAACTGATCGTGTGATAAAAGAATATAGCCAGTTTCAAGTCTTCAAATGTTTTAAAGGGGCCATAGCACTTTTACGTTGCTATTTCCAATTCATTTTCCTTTCGTATGTTATAGGTATTTATAACATCTATGCAGATCATATGATCTCACATGTGCATTCCATGTGTTCTCTATGGTAACGATCTTCATACCTCAGTAATTTGTGTGCAATGCCATATGTGTTCTCACCTGTGAACTCTCAAGCTGAGTAACTATGTGTGAATTCTAGATTGTTGTCAGTATGCTTTGAAAATCCCAACACAGAAAGATAAGTACTTTTCACTAGCAAGTAGTCTTATTTACTGCTTTGAATGTCTTTACAGCTGGGAAATCCCTAACTCTCTTCATAGAGTTCCTACCTGTTAGCAGTGAATTAAATTCCTACCAAACCATTTCTATGTCAATCTGTATAATTGTATTAGTATAAATTGATCCATATTTGCCATGAAATCTAGTGTTGGACTTGAGGTACTGGAGATATAATTATGTTAAAATTAAACAAAACTTGTGCACACAAATTGTCATTTTAAAAAAATAGCCATTCAGTACAGTGCACTTTTGACAGTTATGCTGGCAAAAATAGCATTGCAGATAACTATTTTAATGCAAATGAGACTTGCACATTCAAAGATTCAACTTTCGGAAATTAAGATTCACACAGTATTCTTCACAAAGGAAGTGACTTCATGATTTTAGCTTTCAAATGTGTATGTAAAGGAAACAGATTTCATTATAGTTAAAATTTTCTTAAATCACACTTTTTGGAAAATTAAGTTTTACATATGGCTCATATGTATCTTAATATTTAATACATTGACAACTTAAATTATTCTCTATCTATCTATCTATATATTACCATTTGGACAGTGTATATATATATGTGTGTATGTATATATATATATATACATACACACATATATATATTCCATGGGGACACCATGAAAGAAATCAAATTTTAATTTATATTTTTCCATATAGATACAATATTCCTCTGTCAACAAAAGTCAATATTAAAGTTAAAAATCCTTTTTGATCCATCCCATTAAATAATTTTACAAAATTACTATATGGGCAGCAAACAGATTTTGGGAGGGCTCACCAGCTCCCTGTCTGAAGTATTGCTCCTTCAACTGATGACCAACCAAGGCACTTCCTGGGCTGCAGCAGGCCCAGCAGCCAAGGCTCTATGCTGTTTGCATGACTGCAAAACCTCCCCTGACACTGGGGAGGCGTGTGGATGCAGGGATACAGGAGAAGGGTGTGCACAAGGGGAGACTCCTTCCCTTAACACTCTTAGGATGAGACCTTGGGCTATGTGGTATACAACCTGCAGTACTCTTGAGGGTCTAGAAATCATGAAGGTTGCTTAGCAACATCAGCAACTTAAGAAGACAGCTGAGGATGCATCCTCAGCCTGAACAATATGGAACACGAGATGGAGAGTCATTTCACCATCACAAAGATCAAAAGTCTTTTTCCCCAGAGGTGTTGCAAAACACATGGACAAAACAGGGCTCTGTCCCAAGTAATAAAAATAAACATTTACCCTGAAGAAATAACCTGACTTGTGTAATAGACTCTGTCACACACAGGTTACGATCAGAAAGAAACAAACCTGAATGTCCATCTGGGTAAAGAAGAGCAGCAGAAGAAAACTGTTATCCCTATTCCCCATACCTGGGCTGATATTTATCTACCCGAGGTTAGCTGATTCACAGTCCTCACTTTGAGTACTCCCAAACCAAGCACATTTGGTAAAGAAGAGAAAGAACATTTAAAGCTGACAAAGTAATAAACAGCAAGGCTGACATGCAAGCTCACTAACAGACTGTAGATGGTCTGGTGCTGATTTCATGGTAGGCAGGAACCTAGCAGTAAGCTGTATCCCTCAGCATTTGTATCACTGGCACACAACACCAGACACCCAGAACTTCAAGGACAGATTTCCTTTAACTTGTGCTTTAGGATATTAAACCCATGATCAGCAGACTCCAAGGCAGAAACACTATAGGAGAAGGGCAACGAAGCATAAAGAAGCTTAGATCATAGCAGCTGGGTAGCAGAGCAGTGAAACGGAACCAGAGAAGAAGAAGCCAGGTACTCTGTATACATTACCCCATGCCTCCATGAGCCACACAGACAAAAATGTGCCTGACCACTCCACAAGGCAGGGAGGCACACACTGCTAAGCTTAACCCAAACACTTCACCTTACTATGCCAATTTCATAAGTCAAAATCAGACACCCTCCAAGACATTCAATAGTCTGTGGATATGGCCAGGCTATTCTGTTCAGATCACCAAATGTTTTACAAGATTTAAAGATTCTCTTGTCAGTCAAACACAACACTAGCTATTAAGATAAATGAAAGTTAGAATTCTTCGTTTCAGCTGCCAAGAAGACAAGGCTTTTATGGGGGATCACACACAGGGTTGCACCCCAGGATTTTATGGATGCCAAGGTTGTTTGAGTTAACCAGGGCTCCCTTGGAGTGGCTACAACAAACTGTTGCAATCCTGAGCATAGAGATCGTCTCTAGTAAACAAGCAAGTTCTTCCCTGGAACAAGTAGGGCTGATTTATAGTGACCATATGAACGCCCTTAAGGGAGATGGTTGGAGTGTAGATGTAGCTATTCAAGAAGGAGAATTGACCTGTCCGTGGCCACTGTGAAATCTGGATTATGACAGCATTACAAACAAATAAACACAATAAAGTGAAACAAATATTTTCTAAATGTCAAGATGACAATGCTAAATGCACACAAATGCAGTGCTACCTTGGCTCACAAATGCTTCTGTTTGTGAACAATTCAATTGGCAAACAGAAGCATTTAGCAGAATTTTGCTTCCATTTATGAACTCCATATCAGGTAACAAACATGACCAAGGACATCTTCCCCATATAAACACAAACACGATATGACCACCTTCCCCAAAACTGTGGAACAAATTAAGTTAGTGAACTGGAGTACTACTGCATATAGCTATACCTATATACCTATAGCTATCTACCTGTTTATCTGTCTATTTATAGCCAACTATTTCTCTCTATCTAATATGCATATGTAAATTGGATAATTTCATGTTTGAAATATATAATTGCCATGTGAAACACTAACTTTTACATATTTTAAAACTATTTCAGGGATTTTATAACATGATGGAAGTATTTTAATACAATTCTTGGCTTTGTTGAATGTACTTGTAGGTATTTTATGTATTTTTCTACTTCAATATGTTCACTATTTTTAGGTTAGCACTATTGACAAAGAATTACTGAATTTTTAAGGATTAATTTTACCAGAATTTTGAAGTGTTTATCTGTGTATTCACCTACTGTAATAGATAATTTTTTCTTTGATCTTGTTTTGGATATCTCAGATTCTTAAGGTAAGTATTCTTCAGAAAGGATCATTTTTAATGCATGAATAAGTTATGTAGCTATTCTACCAATAAAATTTCAATCAATAGGAAGTAGTAATATCAACTTGTGATTTCTCTCTTATATTAATAGTTCTAAGTATAGCAATACTTACCTGAACACATTAATAGCAAAGGCTTTCTTTTTTTCCTATAATTGGGGAAGTATTTCAGTACCTTTGTGTCTATCAATCCTCAATATGTAAGTAGAACTTACAGGAAAACTACCACCAGTTTTTAATACCAGTTTTGATAGGTTGCTTCCAATCTATTCTTTGAAGAATTCTAATTTTTATTGAAATTATTCAAATTCTTCCTGAGTAGTCATTATTTAGTAATTGATATCTTATTTGAATATCATTATGTTTTGAACTACAATCTTTAAAATGTCCTTAAATTGCTACAGTACTACATAAATATGAAATTTAATTTTAACTATTTTACTTTTATTCATATATATACATATATATTTACCATTTGATGGTTTATGAAAATTTTATCTGTATATATTTAAGATTGTTTTGTAGCAGTCTCTATTCAGTGGTCTTCACAATTCACCCAATGAAGATTATCTGAATTTTTATTCCTTCTAATTTATACTTGCTTTTTCACAAATAAAATTTTTGTCATTAGATTTATTTATTCATGCTGTATGCTTTCCTACAGTGTAAGGTTTAGGAAGGTAATAATCACAACTGCTTTGTTCAGTGTTTCTGTCCATTTTCTAGCACAGTCATTTCATAGAAACTAGTCAAAAATTATCTAATGAATGATGCGGTATGTATGTTTGACAGACACATACTCACTGCAATGATTAATCCGGTCAATCTGATTGAATTGAATGGTTCCCCAGGGGATTTGTAAAACACACTTCCGGGTGTGTCTGGGTGCATCTTTGATGGTGTCCCAGAGACGACTG
>PVJX010026815.1:0-25471 GCA_004027295.1 Dolichotis patagonum
CAGGGCGGCAGGCTGCTTACTGGTTGGCTTGGCGCCCTAAGTTCCAGCATGGCGCGGATGGGGTGGCCGCGGCTCCCCACACCACAGTCACTTTCCAGGGCGGCAGGCTGCTTACTGGTTGGCTCGGCGCCCTAAGTTCCAGCATGGCGTGGATCTCAGGAGACGCTCTTGCTTCTGGTTTCCCCGCTCTGGGGTGGCCGCGGCTCCCCACACCACAGTCACTTTCCAGGGCAGCAGGCTGCTTACTGGTTGCCACACTCTGTCTCTTGGGCTGAGGAGTCACAAATATGTATACATTTACTCACACAGTCACTCAGAAGTTGTAACATTCCTTCCCCCTTATGACCCCTGACTGGGGTCTTTAATATGAGATTGGGAGGTAATCAGTCTCCTCTTCCATCCATGGGAATCGGCTTGACTTAGGATGGGAGCTCCAGGGCCTTTCCTTATTTAGAAGTCCTAATAGGGCACTAGTCCACTTTTCTGCAGAGTCCATTCATAGGGACATCTGAGCACCTTCCAACCCTGTCCTACTGGGGAAGGAGGTCTCACCAATCAGAGCTGCCCCATTCTTCAAGAAGGGCAAGCACTCCCTGACTCTGAGCCAGTAGCTCAAGGGGCCAGTTCAATTAGTTTCCTGGTCGTGGAACCAAATGTTATAGCAATTTTAGGTTTACTGGAGGTGAAGAAACTGAGTGGCACTTGGAGAAGTGGAGGGAACAAAGCTGTATTACACTGGTGGGCTCAGAGGTGTGTACTCCAAAGCCTGAGCACTTAACTAGTATAGGGAATAACTTTTGTATCATCTGTCAGGCAGGGCTGGATCTTTTGTGAGCCAGTAGAACTTTACAAATATGAGAACAAACTGGAAAAAAAACAGGCCAAGCACAGCTTGTACTTGGTACATCTTGTGATTAGAAAGCCTGTGTAAACAAAATGAAGTGAAAGGAACACTGCAGACTAATCGACACATTCGGGTTTAGATACATTTTGAACACAAAAGTTCTGTATAAGGACACTGAGATCTGCCTGGAAGAAAGTGTGGCCTAAAATTATACACCAGAGAGACTTTGAAGGTTGTATAAAAGAGCCTGAGTCTTCAACTGATCGTATGGTTGATGACACTGTTCCTATAGCAGAGTCCATAGGCTTGGAGATAGTGGTGATGTTGAGGGACTGGTGGAGAAATACTCAGAGGCATTGTCTACAGAGTAACTTCAGCAACTTCTGGTTGAGCAACAGCAGATAGCAGTTGAAAAGCTTTCTGAAGAGGGGGAGTATCAACAATCAGTGCAGCAAAGTTCTTCTTCCAAAATAAAGGAAATCCTGAAAAAAATGGATAGAGCTACAACATATCTATCCATCCAGAGAAGATCCATCCAGAGAAAGCATTCACTTGCTTAATAACACTATCATGTCAAACTACAGAATAGCGTTAAAGAAAAGTCAGATAACCTTAAGTCAGGTTTTAATTCTGAAAAAGTTGAGACCAGGTGAGCCAGAATCATGTTCTAGTGGGTTACAGATTCTCCTGAAGAGAGAAAGGACATCAGAGAGCCAGATTCCTGATGTTCTTATGGAAGGGGACTCTTCTTCCAAACAGTTGCCACCTATTTCATCTTCCCTTCCTGCAAGCCAGAGATATCAACTTGAATGCTGAGTACAGTATGAAATTGTTTCTGGTAAACTAGGTACATTTTATAACTTTTTGGTGAGTACACTAGGAAAATTATTGGTGTTTCTGGTAAATTACATACATTATACAACCATTTTTATTATGAAAAATTTAGTTAAGGAATGCGTTGGGAAGTTTAGAATGTGTGATGGGTATTTCCATTATTTCTTATGGGAAAAATACTGTTGACTTACAACCAACTTGAGTTACAACTAGCCCTCATGAACAAATTGATTTTGTAAGTCAAGGGTCCCCTGTATCCCTATGTAATCATGGGGAAGAGACTTGATCTCCACAGAAGATTCATGAATGGTCTCAACAAGCACATGGAAAGATACAACACAGCTCTAATAGTAGGAAAATGGGAATCAAACCAGTGGGTTAGACTTCACATCCACTCAGAATAGTATCATCATGAAAAGAAGTGTTTAGGATGCAGAGAAGTCGGAACTAAAGGTGGGACATGGTGGAAACCTTTGGCCATTTCTCAGAGATGAATAAGGAACTGTGTTGGCCTCCCAGCTCCAAGAGCTGCTGGTGGAAACAACAGCCATAAATGTGCACAGCACACATGAACATGAAGGAGGAACATGTACAAAGGGGACACTCATTGACAGAGAGGCAGGGAAAGGACAAATACTGTGTCAGTCTACTTGTAGGGAGCCACAAGCAAGGGTGAATTCATAGAGACTGAAAGTAGAACAGAATTTTCAGGGTAGCCAGGCAAGAGATGGGCATTTTTTGCTTATGGGGAACAGAGGTTTTATATAGGATAAAAATAGCAATTCTGGAAACAGAGAGTAGTGATGCTTGCACCACACTGTGAATATTCTTAACTCTGCTGCACTGCACACCTAGAAATTGCTAACATGTTAAATTATATGTTATGCATATTTTACTATATTTAAAAAAATCAATGTATTAATTTTGAAAATAGATCAATCAGTGTAATACATCCTTCTACAGGATAGAGGGGGAAAATCCACACACAATCATCTTTTTTTTTAAATTTTTATTTAAAGAAAAAAAACAGGGCTGGGGATTTAGCTCAGTGGCTTAAGTGCCTGCTTGGCAAGCGCAAGGTTGTGAGTTCGATCCCCAGTACCAAAAAAAAAGAGAAAAAACAAAAAAGAAAACAACCAAACAAAACAGAAAAAAGGGTAGCAACAATACAGAATTCCAAAGGCAAAAAAATGAAAGAACCACAATAACAACAACAAAACAAAAACAAAAACACTAAGAAATCGCCACTTGATAGGTTACATACTGTCATCATTGGAAATAGTTGTTCAAGTTACAAAATTAAGGCACACAAAGTAGACATTCAAACAGTGAGACTATTAACAGTTCTGCTCAACAATCCAACAAAAACAGTAATGTGGTCATCTATCTTATACACTTAAACATACATTCAGTTATATCCTTTAGAGCACTTTCTTTTCCCCTCTTTTATATATATATATATATATTATATATATATAATATATATTTTTTTAAATTTTATTTTAAAGGAGGTAAAATTAAACACAACAAAACAGAACAGAACGGGACTTAAGAAAGCATAAATTTCAAAGCTATACAACCAGGGATCTTCACTATCTGTCATATTGTCTCTTGTTTTCTTCCAAATGGTTGTCCATATCTTTGCATATGGGGAGCTCATACTAAATACCATAGACGGTCATCTTAATAGGCTCAGAAGAACACTTGAAAAATGTGACGGCCTTTCATGACAAAAACAGTAAAGTTACCAGGAATAGGAAAGACTAACTTCCTCTGACTCAGGAGTCTATGGACATCCATAGTGACCATAGCACCTGATAGTGAGAAAAGCACTTCCACCTAGGACCCAAAGTGACATGGCGTGGAGTCCACAGTGTAGCCTGAATGTGAGGGAAGGTTAGAATAGATATTCCCCCAGAGAAAATGTATGAGTACCAATAAACACATGAAAAGATGTTCACCATTTGGTGCCACTGTGAAAATGCAAGTGAAGATAGTAATAAGACACAATAGCTCACTAGGAGGAGCATTTAATATTCTCTGACTTTGACTTTTGGTGATTGGATGTTGTTAGAGAGATTTCTGTAACTGTGAAAAAATACTTGAGAAGAAAAGCTTACAAGAAGGAAAGATTGCTATGTGGTATACTTAGGAGGCTGAGGCAGGAGGAATACCATGAGTTCTAGGCCAGCCTGGGCTACATAGTGAATTCAAGGCCAGCTTGAAACACACACACACACACACACACACACACACACACACACACACAGAAAGATTGCTGGGCATGGTGATACATGGCTGTAATTTCAGTGCTGAGAGAGGCTGTTGTAGCTGGATTGTAGCTTAGCTAGACTCTGTCTCAAAAATTTTAGAGGGTTGGGGATATAGTTCAGGAGTATAGCATCCCTGGTTCAGTCTCCAGTACCACCACAAAAAAGAAAGCAGGAAGGGCTTATTTTTGGCTCAGAGTTCAGAGGTTTCACACCATGGTCGCTTGGCTCCTCCATGATGGGGCCTGTGGTGAGGCAGTGCGTCATGGTGGCAATGCAGACTGGTGCAAAGCAATCTCCTCAGGGCAGCTAGGAAGGAGGCATGCGGAGGAAGGGCTGGGGACACTTCCTTTTGTGGCTGAATTTCTCCAAGTAAGCCCTATCTCCTAAACCTCCCATGAATTCCTGACACCCATTAGACCATGAATGGGATGAATCTGGTGAAGAGGCCAGAGTCCTCACAGTCTAATCACTCCGGGTCTGAACACTTCATCCGGGAGCAAGTTTTCAATATGGAAGCTTTAGAAGCCATTCCAGATACAAACGGTAACATGACAATGCATGTCTAAGTGTGTATGTATTCAGGGTTTCCGGCAAGAACTTTGCTGTGATCCTGGGAATGTGGGTTATTGTGGACTTTTCATCCAACTCAGGACCTCTTAAGACACTGTCTTTGATACCTATCCTGCTGCTTTCTATCCCCCACCTTGAAGGTCCCAAGTTGCTGGTTTTGATGGTGTTAGGGCATGCAATGGATGTACCACAGGTCCTACAGCATGGGTTCATTTTTTTCATTGGTTTTGCTTTCTGCTTTTTAGACCGGATGGTCCATTATCTAGGCTCACTTTCACTGGTTCTTTCTCTGCCTGATCAGGTATGCTCTGGAGTTTAACTACTGATTTTTCATTTCTGCTGTTATTCTGTTTGGTTTGCAGATTTATATCTCACAGTTTAATTCCCAGTACCAAAACAATACAAAACTTTTTGTATCTTTGCTTATAATATGTGTTCATTAAACACTGTTACCATATTTCAATATGTCAGGCAGGAGGGTTTTTTTGGCTTTTTTAGAACGTATTTTGTCTAGTAAGTGGTAGGCCCCTCAGGCTGGACCCTCTACCCAAGCAAAATAGAAAAACCCCCTCTCCCCTTGGCAACAGGAAACCCTCTAACCATCCCAAGAACGAAAGAGCCACGTTTTTCTGACACAGAGAGCCCACAAAAAACATCCTGTGCCACTTGCCAGGTGCAGAAAACCATAGACGACACCCTGCAATCTCCCCAATCCCTCTCCCCTGGAAAGCCCCGAAATTTTACCTACCTCAGCAAAATCTATCAGCAGAACCCCCCCAATACCTAAACTCCACTCTAAAATATGCCCTCACATGCCAATGATCTTTTTGCCCTTGGCCCAACCACACCCAGTCCACAATAAAACTCCACTGTTTGCTTCAAACTTGCCTGCCTCAGTCACCTTGGTAGTGTCCCGGGTTAGCCTTACAGTAAGTCCAGTGTTCTCACTTCTTCAGAAACAGGTCCTGCCAAATGCCACCCCTGTGGGAGGGCCAATCATTTGTGATTCTGTGCAGCCTTGAGATTGTAGAGTGAAAACTGCACATTTACAGTGCACAATGTCGCAACTGTAGATAGTGGCCCCGCTTCTTGAAGCTGCTGTTCATTTATGTTGCAGTTGCCATTTGTTTAGTGACTGCACAGGGTTCAAGGGTGTGCCTTCCATTATCCAGAGTTTCTCAGTTTGCCTGATCCATGCTTTCAGGACGTGATGGTCAGCCTACGGTGAGAGATTGGAAAAATACAGAGCTAACCAGAAATATTTTGTATTAGCATATTTGTACACAATTACTCAATTTTTATAAATTCCATAAGAAAAGATATTCTGCAAAACATACTAAGCTAATGTGTAAAAATACAAAATAAATGAATGGAGATGACTCACAAAGACCCAATCCTCAGCTGGAAGTTTACCAGTTCCCTCTGTAGCAGTGCTGAGCTCTGTGCCTTGTGGTCCTGAGTACCCATGTGGTCCAAATCCCACCAGGCCATTCTGCAAGGGGAGCTATGCTGGGCTTACACAGCAATCTTCAACCACATCCTTAGTAAGGACAAAGCTCAGCTGCAGGTCACTGAGCTCCTGTATGGTTCCCTAGGAGTGGAGCAGCAGCTCAAAGGGTGGGTGGCACTTTGTGAATTCAGAGTCAGGAATGTCTCCTGATTCATCTAGCTCCTTGCTGGTGACAGTGGATCCAATACCTGTGGGAAGTAAGGTTGGGATAGAAATTTAGAGCAGTGTGGTGAGGCTTCCTTTGCCCCAGTGCTGGTCACACTAGGACAGGCAAAATCATCACACTTCTTACCAGTATCAGATACCTCATACAAATCCAGCATTCTGGGGATCTCTGAAACCCTCACAAAGTATGATGGTTGAGTGATTGTGTCAACTTGAAAGTTTAGTTAAGAGAAATTTAACTAAATAGGTCAGCAATTCCATTTCCTAGAGAGTAGAAGACCCACCTTAGGGTGGTTCTTCACCTGGATGGTATAAAGGTGAAATGAGGAAGGATGGATCTGCTTTTGTTTCTTTGGAAGAGCAGTAACTTCCAGTGCACTCTCCAGCTTCCATCGCAGACCCATATAGGCCTTCTAATACAGACTTGCACAGACACTGCAGTAAGTTCTAGGCCTTGAACTGAATCTTTTGGTCTCCAGTGTAGAGCCACCCTCTGCATTCTTCCTCATCTGATTCTGTGCGTAACCACTGTAAAGCAATTTTTAAAAGTCTTATACATTTGTATATCTTGTGTTATAACTATTTCTCTAGTAAACACTGAGACACAGGGGAAATAACCACCAGATGCAGGAGCATACACAAGAAACTTCTAGGCTCCTGGAGAAGGTTATGATTTTCAGAGAACCCATCACACAGCATGGTGGTTCTTCAAAGACTTGAAGACTTAACCTGGAAGAGGAAAGCAAGATTTGTGGTTGAGAAGGATGGGCAGTGAGCAAGAATGTGTCCAGCTAGCTCGGCCTCAGACTCTGCTTCCCAGTGACAGTTTCCTTTGGAGAGCCCAGGAGTATGGGTCCCAGGTGGGAGAAGCTGCTCAGTCCAAGAGGGTGTCCTGTGAGTACACTATCCATCTTTGGTAGAAGACCCTGGGCAAGGCTTACGGTTAGCTCTGCTGACCTTGATAGACACTTGGAGACAACTGAGTATAGCTTCAGATACAGAGTAAAGACCAAATATCTGTTTGGCAACACTTGTGAATATTTGGAATGAAAGATGAAGCCTATGGCAAAACAACCAAGACTGCTCATCACCCACAAGTTCAGAATCTGCTGCAAACAGAACCCCTGTTACTAGATCCAATTCAGGACTGCTTACCACTTAAAACCCAATACTTGAGAGACAGAGTTGGCCAACTGTAACAAAATGGAAGAGAAATTGTCGTCAGACTTCCATCTTAGTAACTGTAGGGCTCTTCCTGCCTCAAAAGAGCTTTTATAGGAAGGACAAACAGGACAGGAAAGCTACATGCTGAGTAGGATCTTTTCATCTAGGGTGTGTCTCCTTTGTTTTTCTTCCGATCTGACAAGCAACTTCACCCTCCTGGGGCTGTAGACAGAATTGTTACTTTTCTGTAATTTGCACCTCACAGCAGTTTACATGTTTTGTGTTAGTTGATGCACTGGACTAAAGAGCATTCTTTTTTAAAATTATTTTTCATAATGCATTCTGATGTTGTCAACGGTCACCAGATGTCTTGGGTTCTGCACCTTAAAGAAAGATTACTTACTAGTTAATATCTTAGTCACAGAGGTATGGCTTCTCTTTAAAACTGGTAATGCTAGCAAAACGAGGGAACATAACTTTGCAAAAGGCATAGAGAAAGGGAGTGACCTTGGGCAGGGCAGCTCTTGAAGGAGAGACCAGTACATCATCAGGGCTTTCCATTCTCTAGTGTCCAGTTGCAGGACTTTTTTCTTGGAAGGAGGATGTAAGCATTTCTCATCTTGTACTCAGGTAACTGTGGTGAGGGCAAGTCCCAGCAGAGTGCAGCTGAGGTGGGGCTCCCCTCTTCCAGTGCTTATTCTTGAAATGGAGCTTTCCCTGGGTGCAGCTGCTGAGAGCAGTAGGACTCAAGTGGCCTGGCTTTAACTCATGAACTGGTATCTCTGTGTTTCCAGAGGGCAAGCTGAGAGGACCAGGGCTGTTTCCCCCTTATGAGCTCAGATCTTGGGGCAAGGGTATGCCCATGACTCCAGAGTACCTGTCTGGAGGGAGAGGCAACCTGGAGAGCATACAGATCCTGGTCTCTTCCCAAAGGGCTTTGCTTTATTTTCAGCTGATAGTGGAGAAGGGCAAGTCTAAGGACACTCACAAAAACAAGAGAGGTAGCTGAATGTCATTATACACATCTCTAATTCTAACACTTGGGAGGCTGGGGCAAGAGGATCACCACAAAGTTGAGGCCAGCCTGGGTGCATACCTAGTTCTAAGTCAGCCTGCACTACAAAGTGAGACTTTATCTCAACAAAACAAAACAACCCCCCCAAACCCACAAACAAATGACCAAAACAAACCATAACATAACATAACATAACATAACATAAATGGGCGGTTTTAGTAAAAATCAACTAGGAGAGATCCATGGGTCTAAAGAGATACAACCAAGGCGGGAGATGGCTCCTTGCCACAGAGAACCATGGAAGAGGATAGATGGGATGAGCCCTCCTAGATTCAAAACTAAATACAGAGCTTGGAAACTTCCTACAGAGAAACAAAAACTTTATCAGATTGTTTGTAGAGCAAATTATGCACAAGGGCATTGTTGAAACAAGTTATGCACAAAGCTGGCTATGATCAGGAGATCCCCCTGCCCCAGTGCCATCATCCTTCCAGGTGATTGTGTGTCCCTGAGCTCACACATCTACAAATCATCAAGTCTGTCAATAAACAAGGAAAAAAGTCAAAGATATAAGTCCTGGGATGTAGGTAGTGGCAACCAGAGTTGCTGCAGTATAGTCTGTAAAATGTGTGGTTGAAACTGAGAGCAATGTCAATAAGCTCTCCAGTTTCATGGACTTTTAGTTGCTTGCTTTTGTGGTGGATTGAAAACTGGTGGTCAAGTTAAAATACCAGCTGAACTGAATCAGTATGGTGCTGAATGTAGATGGCCCACCTGAGGACTGTTGCCAGCATAAAAAGGAGACCTGGAGAGGAAGAGTAGTGTTGTGGGTTCTGTGTTATTGTTGTTTGATGCTGTTGGTTCTCCTGTTGCCATGGGTTCTCCCGGAGGAGCTTGCTGAGCTTCTTTCCTTGTATGAACTTGGCTGTTCTTATCATCAAAGGAGCTTAGGATCTTGTCACTGAGACTGGCTGCGGTTCACTTTAGGGAAGCCCTGTTCCTTACTTTGAGCATCACTTCTTGGTTTCTGGGAATATCTGTGCTGTTCAGTATCCTGGAGAAGCTTGTCATGCTAGCTTTCCTGATATGAACTTGATTGTTCTCATCAATGAAGAAGCTTGGGACCTCATTGTCATTGAGGATGGTTGTGGTGCTTTTCAGGGAAGCCCTGGTCCTTATTTTGAGCATCATTTCTTGGCTCCAGTGTACAACCCTCAATCTACTGGCACAGATACTTCACTGGCATAGACTTTCTAGCTTCCACCACTGACCTTTGGGTCTTCCCAGTGCATACCCATGACTTGCATGAGTCATTGTCGTGGGCTCTAGGCTTTCAGTTGGACTCATAGGAGGCATTGTCATGGGCTCTAGGTTTTCAGCTGAACTAGGTTTCATGCAGGTTATTTCCATGGGATCCAGGTCCTTGGCTGGATTTTCAGGTCTTTAGTGTGTGGACAGATTTCCTGTACTTTCTTGATATTTGACTCCTTGGGTGAACACTATAAATAATATTATAAATTATGTGTCTTGTATTTTCTTGTTCTCCTTGCAAACCCCTGACTACAACACTCCCTAATCTCTGATATGTGACCACACTTGCTTTGCCACAGAGCCACAGATTCCACATTTGATATATGGGTGAGAACAATCACAACTGACAAGTTGTTTTGCACGAAATTAGTGTCACTCAAGCAGGAGAAACCACCAGCTCTTCACATGGTATCTTAGTTATTTTTCTCTCATTGCTGAGACAAAATACCCAACACCCAAAGTTAAAGGTGAAAAGGTTTATTATCTCACAATTTGTAAGGGTTTCAGTCTATAATCTGTTGGCTCCAAGGCAGGGTGGCACATGGCAGAGGGGCAACAGTTCATGGCGGTAGAAGACAGAAAAAGCAACAAGAGAAAGGGAGAGAGGAAATGAGGAAGAGAGAGACAGACAGAGACAGACAGGGAGAGAATAAGTTTCTTTCTGTCCCTTGTATTGTATACAGGCTCCCTACCCCAGAGCAGGTGTATCACTCACACCCTTAATCCCAGCACTGGACCTTGAATCAATCACACACTCTAGATTCATCCACCTCTGAAAAACCCTAAGGCTGCAAGAGGCTTTAGGGGGACATCTAGATACAAACCATAGTACATGGGATCTTGCAATTAACAGGTCATGTCCACTTCCCCAGCCAGCTTTTGCCATATCTTAATCTATCTCAGACCTAGTTTTGTTTCTTCTACCCTACCTCAGACTCAGTGATCTAAATAAACTCTAGCCTTTCTGTATTTCTTGTCTGTTGGTAGATTCATTTGCCACCCTTGTCATACTCTGTGCCATCTAGCATGGCATGGATGCAGTTGCTGTGCCTTGGCAGTCAGCAGCATCTTCAATGACAGAGCATTTTTCTCAATGGCCCAGAATTCCACCTCATGTATATTTGAATGGAAAAAATATGTATACATAAAAACCATGTGCCAATGTTCATAGTGTTGGAAGTAAGCTCCCAGACTCAAATTGTCGGTGCCAAGACAAATACATTCAGACAGCAAGCAAGAGGATTACACAAAGCTTAGAATTTACTAAGGGCATGAATGCACTTAGATTTGAGGTAGCAGGCACACTGAGTAGCAGGGAAGGGGGGTTTTTGTGCCCTAATACATAGCAAACAGCTATTCTTTAAGTTTAAGTTTAAGTTTAAGTTTAAGTTTAAGTTTAAGTTTAAGTTTAAGAAGATGCCTGCTGACTGCCAAGGCAAAGCAACTGCATCCATGCCATGCTAGATGGCAGAGTATGACAAGGGTGGCAAATGAATCTACCAACAGACAAGAAATACAGAAAGGCTTTAAATTGGCTGAACTCAAAGGCTTACACTCTACTGCAGTTGGCTACTTTAAGCTGTGTGAGGGGAGGATATGAAGACTTGCTGAAAAGAAGGAGCAGTGAGAAGAGAAAGGATATAGGCACAGAAAGTCCTTTGCTATTGATAATCTATCTTTAGTCTGTAGCTATGTTCCCAAAATTTAGGTATTTCCCATAATTTCAGTGTGAGGGAAGGAGTGCCTAGGGTAAACTAGAATCTCACATGGAGACACTCCTGCTTGTGTCTTTTGATAGAAAAAACAGGGCTACATTTTCTCACAATTGTAGCCCTGCCAGTGACAGACAAAAGATAGAAACCACTTCAACTCACTGACAAATAGAAACTGTCATCAATACAGATAATAGAATATGATGAGGAAAAGAAGTACTTATATAGGTGGAAAGTGAGTGAACCTTGAAAACATTTTTCAGATATAAAGAAGACACCATGGAAGGTCTCACACTACATCTTTCCATTCCTATGAACACCAGAATGAGGAAATGAGGGACAGAAACAGATAAGTGGTTTCCAGAGGCTACAGGGAAGAGACAGTGTTGCATGGGGAGATTGTATGCACAGTGATAATGGCATATGAGGAACACCCAGAGACTGAAGCTGTGGGGAAGATCAGATTTTATTTCTCTACCTACAGGGAGGCTGACATCGGAGTGAACATCTGCAAATATCTAAAGGGAAGACTGAGTATACACACATTTAAGGTTAGGTGTGCGATTTTAAGGAATCTCAAAAAATCTGAATAAAATGAGTTTAAGGCTGTAGGCGCAATCAGTACAGGTTTGTACCAGCTGGCATCATGGGACTGGAGGGGAACCTTAGTTCTACATTAAATTATTTATTGCCATTGCTTCTTGTTTACCAGGGAAAGCTACTGTCAGTAATGGAGAGTTGATTGTTTGCAGTGGATAGCTCAAGTGTGTCTCAGGTCACTCTCAGCCCTGTCCTGACATGATCTTCGTGTTCCAGCATCCCAAGTGCTGGGATTGCAGGCATTCAACACCAAGCCTAGCCTGTAAGGTTAAATGGAAACTTACTCTCCCGGCCTCCAACCTGCTTTGCCAGCAGAAGCACTACTGTCTGCAGGAAACTCAATTTTCAGCAGGCAACTCAGTTCAGGACCAAAGTTGTCATTGGCAAGCCCAAGAAAGGAGATAAGACAAGAAATTTTGCATCTGGAGACACTTGAGAATCTATACCACACACTTCAAGGACTCTCCCCACTGAGGTGCAAGACCACCAGAGAACTTTGACCACAGATATTTATTGGGATCTTTACGCATAATGTCACCTGCTTTCTTCTCTCCATCCCTATAAAAGGGACATGCTTCTCTTGGTTAGCTGCAGATGGTTTTATCTTGCTGTTTGCCTGCCTGACAATAAATTCTGTGCCATGTTACTTTTACACAAGCCTGGTGGTCTTTAGTGGTTCCCCTCCCTCCTGTATGTTACATATCCTATATTTAGTGCCGAAACTCAAGAGGGAGACAAGCTGTCTTTGGAAGGCTTTAAACTCTTTTAAACCTAGAGGTTTAAAAGCTGAGACCACTCAGCAACATCCTCAACCATGTTCCTATAGCTCCTGCCACTTCTTGCATGCCAGATCTTGCCGGGCATTTCAGATCAAGTAAGCCCTCCCATACTCTCTTTCCCTCTTTCTTTTACCCCTTACGGCTGCCTCCAGTACAGTCTGAAGCTAGGCAGCTCCCCAGTTCCCACCATGCTGACTCCCTCAGATCATGTAAGCTCATTCCCCTTCTGGACTTCTAACACTCTCTGTGCCTTTAAGCACCCCCCCCAACACACACACACACACACACACACACACACCCAGTGAGCTGGCATTGCTTTTGGCTTTGTGGGTTTTTCTCTCTGAAATTTAACCTCCACTCCTCCCTTTTGCAACTCTGCTCTCTTTTCTCACCCCTTGGGACAAAAAAAGGCTAGCTTCTTCTGAGTCTGTGAGCCTAGGGCTGGTCATGGACACCCATGGGGACACTGGTCCCCTTTGGTGACCTTCATGGCCTTGGCTTACACTGAAGACATTCAGTATGGGCCCAGCTGCCCCTCTTGTTTTTCCATACCAGGTGCAACAATTACCTTTTTCTGCTCCTGATGGGAAATTCTCCTTCTCGCACACCTCTCTCTGTACTCCAGTAGAAAACTGGCCATTTCCCTGCTCTGCTAGCCTGCCTCCTGGGGAATCTCACTCTTCACCTCTCTCTATCTGAAGCCCAATGGCTCTTGGTGACCAGAACACATTACTTTTAATTTTTCCATAACATAATTAACTAATAGGAGATGAGTTTACTTTTATTTCCTAATTGCTGAATTATATTAAATAATCATAATTGTCATTCTTGTTTGCCACTGCACCATTTATAAATCACTATGATGTTTCTTTAAAATAATGTTTTGATCTTGTGGACAAGGTCTTATATTTCTGTTTTATATATGTTACATTTAGACTCACTTAAACTGTTTGACTTGTAACTGATATAGATTTTAATCTTATTTTAGCCAACAGCAGCAGGAGCAACAACAGCAACAAATATATATTTACCTATTAATATACTACAGGACTCCTTCTATCAGTTAATGATGCTAGGTCAGTGGCTGGTTTTTAAAAAAATTTTATTTAAACAGAAAACAAAACAAAACAGGAAAAAGGGTAGCAACAATACAGAATTCCAAGGGAAAAAAGAAAAGAACAAAGAAAAAAACCCTAAGAAGTCATTACTTGATAACTTACATACTGTCATCTTGCAAATAGTTGTTCAAGTTACAAAGTTAAAACACACATAGTACACATTCAAACAATGAGACTGTTAACAGTTCTGCTCCACGATCTAACAAAAACAGTAATATGGTCATTCATCTTACACACTTAGACATACATACAATTATATCCTTTAGAGCACCCTCCTTTCCTCTTTTTTTTACAGTAGTAATAACACATTTTGGGTTTTATTACTCCTACATTTCTTATTACTTTTTACACTAGAGACACAATGTGATATTTATAAATATGATTCTTATTTATTTCATTATTGAGGATAGTCTCAAGTTGTCTCCATTTACCTACGAAGGCCTCAAGATCATCCTTCTTCACGGCTGAGTAATATTCCATTGTATGTTTTTAAGACTTCTTTGAGGACAGGTTTCACTGAGACAAACTGACCTGATCCTTCCCTACACTCCATAGGAAATGTTGAGCCTATTCTGCCTCAGTTTGCTTCTAGTCTGATTTCGTTTCTGCCTTTTCCTGGCACCTAATGCTTCCCCTTTGTTTGAAGGCTTATAAAATTAGAAAAAAAACCCCAATAAGTTGTGGGATTTAAAACCTTTACTGTAAACTGATAAAGTGCTAGGCGATGATTTTGCCACTGTGTCCACCCTGACTTTTCCCTTGCCAACTCCCTTCTGCCACTGCCATTCACCTTGAGACATGCCCCCTACCCCATCCCACTGCAGGACCCCAAACACAGTAGGCCACACCCCTAGCTAAGCCTGCCACAAGGTCCTAGGCCCTGACAACCCCCAGCCGGCCTGTACAACCTGCTCCTTCCCTCCCTGCTGCTGCCACACCATGGCTACCTTCCTTCACTAGTGAACTGATTTATGCCCAGCTGAGCCTACCAAGAGCAGCTTCCAAAGCCCCCACCCAAGCTACAGAACTCAAGATATGCACTGCTCCTCTTCTCTTCGATGATATGCTTTCTCTACTCCCATTTGCTCTCCAGACTCCCAGTGGCCACTCTGCACACACCTAGTACAGACTGCTGCTCCCTTGTCCTCCTGTCCTTCCCCCTCTGCCAGACCTCGCCCAGATCAGCCAGCATCTGAGCTCTTTCTCTTCAGATTCTTCCAACCACAGTTTTTCTCCCACTTACCAAAAATTAACTTTAAATACCTTAATTGAAAAACAGATACTAAAAATAGACATAGTCCTAATCTCCAGAGGACTGCCTATCATTATGATTTCTCTCCAGAACATCTTACAGGCCAGCCACTATTCTCAGAGATAATCTCTTTCTACTCCCAAACCTGGCCTGTTTGCTCCCCTAAATAGTTACAATTACTTTTAGCTGTCTGTATATATGTGGCTATTAAAACAGGAGTTTTGGCCATTAGCCGGAACTATCCAACAACTATGGCTATCAAATCTTAAAGACTGTTTTTGCTTTCACAGGTATAAGAAGTTTTATTCCTTCTGATTCTTATTACAAGAGATCTCTGCTAATTGACCTACAAAAATTCTGACTAGCCTATTTATAGTTACAAATTTAAAAACTATAAAAAGTTATAATTTGATTTGACCAAATATATTTGAGTGCACTGATTTTTATAAACAAATTGTCTTATACTTGTTTGTCTGTCTGTCCAAACTGTAAACAACTGTTTTATTTTTTTTTAAAGTTTTTTCTTTTTTACATTTTTGGATTTTTAAAAACATTTGTTTATAATTTTTTTATTTTAAAAAGAATAAAACCAAACAAAATAAAACAGAATAGAGCCAATCAAAACAAAACAGTGAACACAATACAGGACTCAAAAACAAGATAATAGGAAATCAACAATGACTACCATAATGCCTCTTGTTGTCTTCAATATAGCTGCCCATACCTTCAAGTATAATAAAATCAAACAAAACAAAACAGAATAAAACCAAACAAAACACAACAATAAAAACAATACAGGGCTTCAAAGCAATACAATAGAGGGGCTGGAGATTTAGCTCAGTGGTATAAGCATCCACCTAACAAGCACGAAGTCATGAGTTTGATCCCTGGTACCAAAAAATAAAAAAATAAAAAAACAATACAATAGGATATTAACTATGGCTACTATCTTCCCTTTTTAGATGTTTTCTCCCCTTTCACTTTCACAATACCTATTGTATATTTTGGATCCCACTAACTCATTCAGTTTTTTTATACTAGAGAGACAACACGATGCTCATGCATGTGAGTCTGAGCCATTTTACCCAAAAGCATGATCTCAAATTGCATCCATTTACCTACAGGAATCTTGTGATGGTCCTTTATAGCTGAGTAGCTTTCCATTGTATAGAAATGTAGTATCTTTCTTACCCATTCTGCTTTGACAGGCAAACTACTCCTGCTTTTTTCTGGTTCCCTGTCACATGGAGCATTGTCTTCTCTCCTTTGACATTCAGTCTACAAATTTCCTTTTGAGTTATGTTTTTCTTGTATATTGCATATTGATGGATATTGTTTTTTTATTTGTTAATAAATTTTATCTATATTAATAAATTTTATTTTTTTATTTTAAAGAGGGTAAAACAGAACAGTAAAAAGAAACAAAACAAGTGATAGGACAGTAGGAAATCCACAATTGTTACTATATTGCATATTGTTATCCTCTAAATAATTGCCCAGACTACTGGCCCCAAACCTGCAAAGTCAAACAACATAAATGTCAGATTACTTCCCTACTTCAGTTATCATCTCAGGTTGTGTCAGGTTTGGTTGCTTATGAAGGCGGGGCAGGAGGTGCAGGTGGCTTCCTTAACTAGTTGTCCCTGGCTGGCAGGGCCTCCACCAGCACACAGAATCCTACCCCAAAGTTGTCCTGTGAGGCCAGCTGAAATCGACCAGGGTGCCTTGCCACCTGAAGCTTGATCATCAAGGTGAGGAGGCACAGGGCCTCCTCAGACAAAGACCTTTACCATGAGGGATCTCACTGGGACATCCAAATGTTGTGGCAGATTGTAAGAGACTCTCATGGAGGCTGTGAACAGATTTATCAGCCAGTGGACAGCAGTCAGCAAGCAGCCAAGGCTCTGACACTCAGACTTTGTTCTCAGGGGTTTTTATACATTTACCATATACATTTACCAAGTTCCTAAGTAACCATAGCAACCACATTACTTCACTTGAAATTCTGTAAGAATGTTGCAAGATTTCTTTTCAAACATCTGGTTTTGTTAGTGAAACAGGATGCGGACAACGGTCAGTGTGTCCATTGTTCGCTGTAACTGTTCCTTGCTTGTGGGTTTTATGGTTAACTGGGAGGGGATTAGAGGGGTGAGTTCATCTGCAGGAGTCCTAAAACAAAATGGAGTTACTTTTGCCAAGTCACTACTTTTGTCTAGTTGCTCTGTCGGGTCTAAGTGTAGAGGCACGAGCTGCCTTTAGTAAGAGTCTCTATTAATTTTTTTTCTCTATTAATTTTTTACTAAAGCTTGAGTGAGGCTTTTATCTTACCATTTCCTTGTCTAGGAGCTTTCTTTCCCTACATTGGGGTAGGTTGCTTTTAATGTGTGAAATCTTCACAAATTAAATAGGTTCTGGTGCTGCATACCTTTGGTTAGAAGCAATGCTGAGCCCTGAATGCGCCATGACTGGAAGAGAGTTCCAGTGTCACTGAATCATACTGAGGACATAGCAAGCAATTTTGTGAAGAGCTTACAGGATGCACCACAGGTAAATTCCCTCCAGGTAGCTGGAGCATTTGGAATTGAGAATAGACACTGCTGCAAGTTCTTCCTCTGTTCCACTCTCCTTTCCTCTCCAACCAGAAATCCAGGCTACCTGGAAGTTTCCTTCTCAGGACAGGATGCAAGCAGTACCTGCTGGACTCCTACTGCCTTGCTTCATGTCTTGTATATAAATGACTTTTCAGAAGTTGGTATGAAACACTAATTCAGCCCTGACCTTCATCTGAACTGCAATTTCAAATAAAATTAGGTGCTAAATTGAATTATGTAAGCCCTGAATACAATGTCATATTACAGTGAAAGTCATCAGGCTCCCCAAACATGCCCCATTGCAGCTGTGTCCCTCCCACAATGTTGCTGGTAGAGCAGAAGGAGGACACAGGGGCTGAGCTGCTCCCTAGGTCCCCAGACTCCACCCTCAGGGCAGTAGGGATGGGCTTGGTGGGAGTGGCCCTGCCTGGCTTAAAGTTCTGCTTGCAATTTGAAACTCAGTGAATGCTGCTTACTCTTCACTACACAATAGTCTACCAAATTATAAACCAGGAAGCTGAGAGACGTTGTTGTGGAGGGTAACCACTACGACGCAGCCCTTTCCAGACCCAAGCTGCTCTCCTCTCACTATAAACCACACTAGTGAAGCTTTCTAGGCTCCCAGGAGGTACACCCACTGAGATAGATGATGCCCAACGAGGAGCACGAGGTGGCTACGCTGGGGGGACCCCACCGCCCAGCTCCTGAGACTACCACTGTGATCAACATCCGCAGCGACATCACGGTACCTGACCATGTGGTCTGGTCCCTCTTCAACACAATCTTCATGAACACGTGCTGCCTGGGCTTCATAGCCTTTGCCTACTCCATAAAGGTGAGTGTCCTGGGTGTGATGCTCTGGGAAGGAGCTGTGAGCCTCAGATTCACCCATCTGAACAGAATCTCTCTCTCTCTCTCTCTCTCTCTCTCTCTTTCTCTCTCTCTCTCTCTCTCTGTCTCTCTCTCTCTGTCTCTCTCTCTCTGTCTCTCTCTCTCTCTCTGTGTGTGTGTGTGTGTGTGTGTGTGTGTGTGTGTGTGTGTTTGCAAGACCTGTATGGGAACTGGGCTGTGTGTGGTGTGCAGCTCACCCTGTGAGCATGAATGTGCATTGAGGAATCTCCCAGGGCAGGCACAGGGTGGGCTCCTGGTCATCCCGGGGTCACATTTGTTCCCCTCCTACCAAGAGGAATTCTCCCCACTGCCCACACCAGAAACACCCCGTGTCTGGGAGCTGGAGACTTTGCCCCTGGGCTGAGTGGCCAGTACTGAAACCACCTACTGTCAGGGAGTATCCTCCATCTGAGTGAGGGCAGGGGGACTCTGGCTGGGCAGGGTGAGACTGGGACCCCCAAGTGAGCACCGTGGCTCTGCCCTGAGTGTCAGGGAGGGCCCTCACTCTCTGGTCTCCCCCAGTCTAGGGACAGGAAGATGGTGGGTGATGTGATCGGGGCCCAGAGCTACGCCTCCACCGCCAAGTGCCTGAACATCAGTGCCCTGGTCTTGAACATCATCACGATCATTGTCATCATCGTATTGTATGCTGCAGTCATCATGGCAGTCATCCACAGGCTGGCTCAGTTGAAAACAGATTCTTAGGGTTACTAGTTCTGCTGTGTTCTCCCCTTCACAGCTGCCCTGATCCTGAGCTGGGCCCTGCCCTGCACCCCACACCCTGACCAACTGTCCACAATTGGAATCAATAAAGTGTATATATTCCTGCTATGCTGTGATGTCTTCTGGGAGAAGGGGTGTTGTTCACTGTCCCCATCTTGGTCCTGAGATGAGCCCACCCTCTATGCATTGTCTCTGTGGGGACCAGGGGAGGTCTTCAGGTTGGAGGTCTCTGAGTGCCTGCTGTGGGGAGGCAGCATACCCAGTCCTGGTGGGTCACAAGGGCACCCTGTGGGTCATCCTGGTGGGTCACCAGGGCACCCTGTGAACCAGGGCAACAGGGTCACCTGATTCTAGGGCACCCCGTAAACAGCACTGCTTGACTCTAGACCAACTCTGTCCAATCTGGCCTTGAGGATCTACTGTGGCTTTTGTATCCCAGGGACAAGTGCTTGAGCTGGGCTCTACCTTCCCAGTCTATCCAGCTCTCGTTCTATTCTAGCTGCTGCCTCATTCTGTGCATTCAACATTCAACTCTCCTTAGGTGTGGCAGGTGTAGCCATCATATTCTGAGGAAGATCAGAAGACAGAAGTCAGACTTGGTTGGTGACTTCTTGGCTTTGGGACAGATGTGAAGTCTGAATCCTTGGTGCTGGCTTTCCTAGGGAAGGAGCTGTTCTGTGAAGGTTGAAGAAAGCCTCTGCCCCTGGCTAGATGGGCTGGGTCAGGCAGGGGATCCTCAAACCTGGCAACCTGTAGCTCCTGACAAATCCCTCTAGCCTGGCACCTCAAGTCAGGAGCTCCACCAGGTGTCTCCTGCTCTGTCCTAGACCCACCATAAAACTCACCAAGTCTCCTGCCACTTTGGGCTTCGAGGGGGGGGGTCTTAATTCTGTGGGTCTGTGGACAATGTGGTGTCCCTGCACTGATAATGAATGTGCAGGTGGCCGCGTTGCCCCTGGTATCCTTGGGAAGTGAGAAGGGAGGTGCCTTGGAGGATCCTAGGGGAGCAAGCTAAGGAGAGGCTTCACACTGAAGGCAGGAACCCAGTACAACTAGTGCTTCCAGATGGAGCCTGGACCCACACGTGTACTGCAAGATTGTGGCACCATAGTCCCAATTGAGACTATTGAGAGGCTGCCATTCCTGGAGGCAGGAAACAATCTGTGGCCTCACCCAACTGAAATTCTGAGGCCTAGGGGATCAGAAGGAGATGTTGGCAGGTATTCTTGGTGCTGACTACTGGGCTGCTTCTCTGGGTACTGAAGTCTTGATTTGAACATGACAACCTGTCTGCCAGCAGAGGCATTTACTCAGCTCAACACTGGTGCCCTCAGCAAATACTTGATGTTGTAAAGGAGACAAGATGGAACACAGACTCTTCCAAGCACTGGGCACCTGAGGACACCCAAACATTTACCCTACATGCCTCAAGGACTTTTTCCACTGAGGCACAAGATGTCTGGAGAACTCTGACCACTGGTGTTTATTAAGATTTTCCCACTTAATATCCCTAGCCTATAAAAAATGTCTACTTCTCTTTGTTGCCTACAGATAGCCTTTTCATCTTCTGTCTGTCTGCACCCAGGCACAATAAATTCCATACCATGTAGCCTTTACACAAGCCTGGTAGTCTCACCTGGTCTCTTCCTTGTGCCATTTCTTACATCTGCTGCCAAAACCTGAGAAGGAGACTGCCATGGCCCTTGAGGTTCTTGGGGTGAAGGACTGGGAGAGGATGAGAAAATAAAGAAGAAACAAAGATGGGGTCAGGAGGACCAGGGCTCCACCTGACCCTTGTCCTCCTGATGGGAGGGAAGGTACTGACACCTCACTGTAGGTGCATTTATTTATACCTTTTAGCAGTTTAGTGTCACATGACATCCTATTATCTTAGCAACCCACTGTTGAGTTTGTCTTGGGGCTAGGTGTTCTCTGGGATGAAACAGTTTCCTCATGTGACTGCCCCAGGCACTTTTTGTTCTTGGGATGGTCATGCTCCAGCCTTGCACAGGTGGTCAATTTCTGGCTTCGATGGCTCCCAACATATCCATCTCTTTTATTGTTACACAAGATGAATGGTCTGTTGAAGCTCAAGTAGCTGTTAGGAGAATTCCCACAATTTAAACCTTGTACAGTCCATTAATCTGTAACAGTAGACAGTTACCAGTGTAGCCAATAATTGTCAGAAGGTGTTAGTGACTTGAGCTTCTTTTATAGCTAACATATTACTATGGCATTGTATTATACCTCTTGAAGTTGTACTTTTCTGCAGGATTTTCAAGACCAAGTTAATGTGAGAACTATATTAAATTTGATTAGTCTCTTGCTATCTGTCAAGGTGAGTTGTGTCCTCAGGAATTACCTTGTATTACCTCAGGAATTACCATGTGTATCACCTCTTAGCTCTATTGTCAGTTTCAGCCATCTGGATGAGTCACAGCCATTGCTTGACCAAGTTGCTTTCCATGAAAGCTTGGGAGATTTTTGCTTCTAGTGATTCTCCTTAGGCACACTACACACTGATGATTACTTTCTACTGTAGCCTCATAATCTCCTTGATCAGGAGACCAGGGACTCACTGAGTATGGATGTTGCAGCAAAGGTTCTCTAATGCCCTGGGGTCTCTTTAACCTTAGAGGGCTAGGGCTAAAATATTGGCTATCCTCTAAGCCCATCTACCTCTCTAATTTTTGGTCTCTAAATCTTAGTTGTTGAACAGCCAGAAGATAAGACTGATAACAGTACAGTGTAGTAGAAGCAGTAAGCTTAACATTATCTTATCTAACTGTCAAGCATCTTAGAGCATTAAATTGAACTGTTATTTCCTATTAACCATGCATATTTTAACATTTGAATACCTGTAGAATGTTAATAAACAGTTACATATTTTACACAGATAATTAGAAATCAAAACCATACCTAGAATAGCATGACAATCTTGATGACATTTTATAACACACTTGAATTTGCATTTTGGCATCAAATATCTCCTTTCAGTCAATTATCCCTATCTAATACATAAAAGCTTTTACCTAACTTGTTGACCTTCAGTAGGATGTACATGTCATAAGCATTTGTTCAAGGTAGAGGTCTGAATCTGAAACAAATTTCTGTCACCATAAACAGTCCCTGTTTTACATTTTTGAAGGCCTGTATATCTAGAGGCATGAATACATGAATATGCCATGAGGTTAATAACAATCTTTCATAGCCATACAAAATCTTTGTATCAGAGTATCTTTAAATCGGGCCAGGGGTTTAGCTCAGTGGCATAAGCGCCTCCCTGGGAAGCACAAGGTCAATAGTTCAATTCCCAGTACCAAACAAACAAACAAAAACAGAGTATCTTTAAATCAAAAACCTTATTGTATTATTTCTTTTGACAATGACTAATGTGAATATATTACAATATTTAATATAACTTTAGTTGGTGTGTCCCCCATAGGGCTATGGAGATCACTGGGCTCTCCAATCAATAAACAAGAACTGGTTAAAACTGTTACCAGGCAGCTGTTTGTGTATTCATCAATTGGAGTCCTGCTCAATAATCCCAACCATAAGGGATTTTTAATTATCTTAATATAATTTTTGATAACTTATGAAAACTCCAATTATAACATTTAACCTATTAATTTTTAAATAATGAAAGGTTCTCAAGTCAATAATAAACAATAATATATATTACACTTACATAATCAACCTTTGTATCATTTGGATTAGCTGGCAACCCAGGTGGCATTTGGAGCAGGTGGAAGCATGTTTTATAACTCTGTAACCCAAATAAACTTTCGATCAAATGATCCAAAATTGCAAAAGAAAAAGGAAAAGAGAAAAATTGTTGAGCTCAAAATAAAAAGAGCAGCTGTGCACAAAATGGACAAATGGACAAACATGGACAATCCATACAGATTGGGACAGACATAGAAACAATCACAGCTTGTTGGTGTCCATGAGAACTTTCTAAATTCCCAGTGGGCTATTTAAATACTTGTATCATGCCCCTTTGCTGAACTAGCTCACTTCTTACACCTCGTGTTTTCGGGGCTGGAACACCAGCTCACCTCCAGCACCCCATGCTCTCAGAGCATTTCTCAGGTGTTCTGTGCCACTTGGGCACTCCTGTACAGGCACTTGTACTTTTAACTCCATTGATGTGAACAATTACTAGCTCAGAGACTCCCAAAAACTACTTAACAGACTGGACAAACAGATACATAGGCAGACTTACAAACACCTTACACAATCAGAGTGCACTGAAATATATTTTTAACCCAATTGAATGACAATAATTTTTTACAAATGTAGAATTTATAACTTTAAGTTGACTGGTCAGATTTTTTGCAGATCAATTAGCAGAAACTCTTGTAAAAGGAATTTGAAAAGGACAAAATCTTATATGTAATTAACATATTTTTGTATTTTATCTTAAGAATACTAGTAACTTTTAAAAAAATTTTATTTAAAAAGAAAACAAAACAAAACAAACAAAATAGAAAAAAGGGTAGCAACAATACAAAATTCCAAGGAAACAAAAGAACAAAAAATACTAAGAAATCATTACTTGATAACTTACAAACTCATCTTGCAAGTAGTTGTTCAAGTTACAAAGTTAAAACATACAAAATACACATTCAAACAATGAGACTGTTAACAGTTCTGCTCCATGATCTAACAAAAACAGTAATATGGTCATTCATCTTACACACTTAAACATACATGCAATTATATCCTTTAGAGCACCCTCCTTTCCCCTCTTTTTTACAGTACCAATTACACATTTTGGTTTTATTATTCCTACATTTCTTATTACTTTTTACACTAGAGACACAATGTGATATTTATAAATATGATTCTTATTTATTTCACTAATGAGGATAGTCTCAAGTTGTCTCCATTTCCCTATAAAGGCCTCGAGACCATCCTTCTTCATAGCTGGGTAATAGTCCATTGTATAAAAAAAATCTTTTTCATCCACTCTGCAGTTGATGGGCATCTTGGTTGTTTCCACGATTTAGCTGTTACAAATTGTGCTGCTATGAACATGGGTGCACATATATCACTGTGATATGATCTTTTCAGTTTTTCTGGGAAAATACTCAGGAGGGGAATAGCTGGGATGAATGGAGCTTCCAGTCCTAGTCTTCTGAGAATTCTCCATACTGATTTCCATAGTGGTTGCACCAGTCTACACTCCCACCAACAGTGGAGAAGTGTTCCTTTTTCCCCTCAGCCTCACCAACATTGGTTATCAGTTGATTTCTTGATGGCAGCTATTGTTCCTGAAGTGAGATGAAATCTCAATGTTGTTTTAATTTGTATTTCTCGAATGACCAGTGATGGTGAACGTTTTTTCATGTATTTATTTGCCATTTGTATATCTTTATCTGAGAACTGAGTGCTCATCTCAGATGCCCATTTTTGGAGAGGGTCTTTGAATTTGGGCGGCTTGATGTTTTTCAATTCTTTGTATGTTCTTGATATAAGTCCTTTGTCTGAGGGGTTGCTGGCTAAAATTCTTTCCCATTCTGTGGGTTTTCTTTTCACTCTGCTGGTGATTTCTTTTGAAGTACAAAAACTTTTCAATAATATGAGATCCCAGTTGTTGATTCTCTGAAGCATTTCCCGTGCAGTGTGCGTTTTATTCATGAATTCTCTGCCTACCCCTATGCCTTCCAAGACTTCCCCCTACCCAATCTTCCAGTAGATTTAGTGTTTCTGTTCTAATGTTTAGGTCTTTGATCCATTTAGACTTTAGTTTTGTGCATGGTGGTAGGCATGGATCTAGTTTCAGTCTTCTCCATGTGGAGAGCCAATTTTTCTTTTTTTTTTTTGAGAGCCAATTTTTCCAACACCATTTATTAAAGACGCTATCCTTCCAGTGAACATGTTTAGCCCCTTTGTCAAATATCAGGTGGCTGAGTGTCTTTGTACTTACACTTGCATCTTCTAATCTGTTCCATTGATCCTCAGGTCTATTTCTTTGCCAGTACCATGCTGATTTTATCACTGTGGCTTGGTAGTACTGTTTCAAGTTGGGAATTGAAATGCCTCCTGCCTGTCTTTATTGCCCAGAATTGCCTTTGCTATTCTAGGTTTCTTCTGTTTCCAAATGAATTTTA
>PVJX010026816.1:0-25442 GCA_004027295.1 Dolichotis patagonum
AGCTGAGAATCAGACATCTCATGTCCTCCTGTCCCCCATCCCGTGTCCCCCTCCCTGCTTAGCAAGTGGGAGCCAGTGAACTACGCATCTTGTGAAAAGACTGGCTATGTTATTTAGTATGAGCTCTCCACATGCAAAGATAAGGACAACCATGTAGAAGAAAACAAGAGACAATATGACAGATAGTGAAGATCTCTGGTTGTCTAGCTTTGAAATTTATGCTTTCTTATGTCCCATTCTGTTCTGTTTTGTTGTGTTTAATTTTACTCCCTTTTAAAATAAAATTTTAAAAAATTTTTAAAAAGAGTTTTAAAGTTGGTATCAGTCCATACTAATAAGCTTTCTGTACATGCAAACAGTAGGAAAAAATAATATGCTTAGTTATTTCATTTATACAATACCTATTTTATTGATCCTCTAAGAATGTTAGTACTGAGTTAGGAACATGAGTGACACATGAGTGGAACTTTGTCCTTCCACTAAAGATTTTGGGAGATAATTCTCCATGAATCCTTCACAATCCTACAAATCATACTAGCAGAAGCACTGTCTCTTTGCTGCAGGCTGTCACAGACATTTGTAGAAGAAAAATCAATTGGAATGTGGACCAAAGGTCAGGTTGTTGATTATCATCCTTTAAAGCCATGTAAGAATTATTTCTAACCCATTACAAAAGACCCAAAGTCCTAAAATTTGAAACTTCTGAGACACAAAGGCCCAAAGAGCATAACAGTTACCTGGGCTTCTCTAAGATATTTGCATGGCACTTGCATGGCACAAGAAGAACCCATAGAATTTGAAGCACATACAACCTTCTATACCACATCAAAATTCTTTGTCTCTGACCCAGGGATCTCGTGTTTCTTGGAATTGAATGTTAGCATCCATAAAACTGTGAATTGGTAACTTGATATCTTGATATTAGGATAACTGACAATAATTAGTAATTACAGTATGTCAGTACATATACCTTAAAAATATAAAAACTCAGCATATATGATTGAAAACAAAAAACAACCTCAATATCTCAAAAACAACTGTTTAAATGATAAGGAAAATTCATTTCAAATAGTATGAATTGTCAAGTACAAAATTGGAAAGCTGGGGATTTATCTCAGCAGCATAAGTGCCTACCTGGCAAGTGTGAGGTCGTGAATTTGATCCCCCTACCACAAAAAAAAAAGTAGTACAAAATCGGAAAACATGATACAAGTTCAGGAAATCACAAATAATTCTTCTATGTGACTACAGCACTGACAAAAATAAAGCTAAATATAAAGGCATTGGTGTAAGGTATGCAATATTTGCAGTAGGAACTTAGATTAGAAGCCTTCTTCAAAGACCCCTGAATAGCAAGTATTTTTCCGTTCTGCTTTTAGAAATATTCTAGGTTGTTTCCAGAGTACACACCAGCTGCATAATTGATTCTCAGAGCAAATCAACATTCATTTTTCATGACTGCAATGTTCCCATCATGGTTCCCCAGTTTCTACATCTGCTCTACCCACAATACCATATTCTGTGTACAGTTGATAAGAATTCTTTTGGTTTTTAACAATAATGGTAAACACTCATGGATCAAATTTAATGTAGTGTTTTAAGACATTGTATAATATTGAATATACATGGTATGATAATTGAATCAGTCACTGAAGCTACCACCTCTGTCATTTTTGTGTATCACATGATAACACTGAAAATTTACCCTTCTAATCAATTATTAATATATATTATTACTAATTGTATTCACCAGGCTATGCAATAGATCATTAAAACTTACTCCTCCTGTCTAACCAAAAGGTTTTTACCATTTGACCAATATCTTCCCTTTCCCCATCAACTCTCCCATGATCTCGGGTACTAGTAGCCACTATTCTGCACTGCTTCTATGGGTTTCGTTTTCTAGATGAATGAGAACATTATGCTAAGTGAAATAAGCCAAGCACAGAAAGGCAAATAGTGCATAATCTTACTTATATGTAAAATCCAAAAAAGAAGAATCTTAAAATTACAAATCAGATCCAACCACTGATACTTTAAGCCTTCCAAGGGCTGCTAATCATACATGAACTACAACCTCAAATCCTATCTAATCTAGTTCCAAGCCACCTTTTCCTCATTCCATTTCAGTCACAACCCTTATATAGCTCTTAACTAATGCTGTGTAGTCTATCCACATCAATCTTTGCAAAGCTGGCTCTTCTTTTTATATGAGATGTAACTTCTAGAGACAAGTTCATTGACCCAACAAAAAGTGGCCCCCCAACCAGGGTTGCATTGCACATCTCTGGGTTCCTTGGTCACCAAAACCTCTGTGAACACTGGAGCTCTCCAATGCCCAACTCATGCAGAAATATGCAATATTCTCATAATCATTCTCTTGTTCTATATTCATTAAATGTTTAATGCAATGAGATTTTTTGTTTTATGTATGATTGCTTATTATCTATCTCTGCAACATAGATACAATCTTATGTTATTTTTCCTAGACCTATGGAGTCATGTTACACATGCTATTTAATATTACTCAGATTAATTAAGAAATATAGCACCAACTTGCATTATATCTATCCTATTATTTGGCAGCCAAACATAATATATCAGATACAATTTATTTTCATAAAAGGCATATAGCTATTTTGCCACCTGGAAAACACACTGAGGGCGATCAAGCTATAAATTTTTCCACCTAACAGAGAATGCCATTTTATAAGCTGGATGCTTTTGTAAATACATAATAATTAATTGCTAACTTTCTAAGTGATAGAAGTAGAAGTACAATCACTTACGTTTCTAATGTAAAGTCTAAGTTTTAAGAATCTATGAGAAAGAAATATGGTATCTGAAAAGCTGTTTCAAATTACTGTGCACTAATGGCATACTAATTTGGTCAGAATAACTGCTCTGTATATTTTAAAACATGGAGAAAATTCCTTGGTTTTTGATTGCTTGTCTTCACCTGGCCTTCTTTTCTGTGTTCAAGTCTTCCTCTCCTTAAATTTCCCTTGTGTTGAATGGAGAGTCCATCTAGTAAGACTGTGTTAATCAATTATACCTGCAATAATGATCTTTCTTTCCCCAGTACACATTTCTTTGAGCACTGCTCAAGTTTGCTAGAATCTTACACAAATTTATTGGCTTGAGGTTTCAAAGGATATAGTTATGGGATTGCAGAGCAACCATAAGGTTATAGTGAGAGTGGAATTCTGAAAAGGAGGAGGAAGGAGACATAGGGGGTACAGAGCCTCCAAGACTATAAAATCTACCCTAATCCTTGGTTGAATTCTAAACTATGTGCACTTATGTCCTCTCTCCTGGAGAGGACCGAGGAGACTCAGGACAAAAAAACATGGAAACTTTCAGCTACAAGTAAAAAACAAAGAGCTGAAATGCCACCTGCTTCTCATCACAAAGAGGCAGTGGAGAAAATATTGGGGCCCTGGCCCAGCCAAGTAAACTGACTTTTGAAAAGAAAAAAGATACTTCAGAAGAAAATAAAACCAGAAGTATCTATGAGTAACTTTACAATGCTAAATCCAATTTTAAGTTTCATTTCACATACAAAGAAACAGAAAAATGTACCCATTCTCAAGGGAAAAAAGGAATCATTAGACACTATCTCATGATAGGCCAAATAGTGCAATTAGAAAAGACTTTAAAGAAGCTATGTAATACATATTCAAGGGAAAACTATTCATAATGAGTGAATGTATTGTACTCTCATTAAGGAAAGTGAAACTATAAGATACAATTTTATAAAATACTAGAAATAGAAAATGTAATGACTGGCATAAAAATTCACTAGATAGCTAATGAGTCAGCAAAGTTTTAGCGTCAACCAATAATGATTATATAACTTCCAGAAGTAAAGATATGATTGAGAAGAAAATATATGAAAAAAACTAAGATTTGCCTATAATTTCAAGTGATGCAGTTTATGTGTAATTCTCAGAAGGCTAAGAAAGATAAAGAGACAAAAAAATTGAAAAATGATGGCAGGCTTCCAATTCCTAGGTTAGTAAGAAAAAGCTGGTATCATTTTAACCCAACAACAGTGAAATGCTAGAAAAACTGACAACAGTTCTTCCTACCTCCATCAAAGAAGTAATGTCACAGAACAAATTGTTGCCCCAAAATTAGAGAAAAACAGACTAAAAAAGAGAGTAACAATTTATCAGAGCAAAAATACATGGGAACGGGGCTGGGGATTTAGCTCAGTGGCATAAGTGCCTGCCTGGCAAGTGTGAGGTCATGAGTTTGATCCCCAGTACTAAAAAAAAAAAAAAAAAAAAAAAAAAAAAAAAAAAAAAAAAAAAAGGAACTAATATGATGAAGAAAATCTGAATTATAAATGATGAATTGCAGGAGGTCATAGTGGACAAATCTGAGAAAGTAAAATTCCAGAGGGACCCAGTGTTGGGGGATGGAAGTTCATTCTTCTGTGAGTTTTAACTCAGTAATTTCTCTCCAGCTCTCATTAAGAAATATCAGGGCTTTCTTGAGCTTCCAATAAGCACGGAAAGAGTAACCACATTTTAAATATACCCTGTTTTAAGCAAAGTCTAAGATCAAGAGGAATTATTTTGAAATCCTAACTAACCTAGGTAAAGGGAAATAGATGCCTACAACCCCTCTTACCTATCCTTATTTCCTGAATGTATGCGTGGAAAAAGACAACTAAGAAGAACTTGTGAAGATTACATGCTGGGGTATAGACTCCCCAAAAGACTGAGATCTTCTCACAGGACAAGTCCTCTGCCTGTACTCTTTACCATTACATTACCAACCAGCCTATCAACAGCAGTTCCTTTTACTAATATGTCATGTCTGCCTTTCTACAAAAAAAAAAAAAAAAACTAGATAGACTAAAAGTCCAAAGAAAAGAAAAGAATTGAAGAGACATAAGGCATCAGAACCAATCTGAAATTTTGTATCCCTTCTGAATCATGGATAGAGCTATTAGACTATCATTCATCTTGATTTTACTGACATAGGCATTATGTCTTCAGATTGTAAAATACATTTCTTTTCAAGTGCATGCCTACATTCTGCCAAACTATCATGTGTTGACTCATAAAGTTGAAACATAATCTTCACAAAAAATTTTTATAGGAATTGATCAGGTATTTCTAAATTTTATATGGAAATATAAATGACTCAGAGTACCCAAATGAATCCTGTAAAAGGGAAAAAAAGTTATAAAACATATCATATAGCTCCAAAGTTTTTTATAAAGCTCTAGAAATTAATATGGACTTAGAATACAAATATACAAGTAGATTAATGGAATGCAATACAGAGTCCAAAAGTAGACCCATACTTGCATGGTTATTAGATATTTGACAAATTGTCAAAGCAATTGAAAGGGGACTAGAAAATATTTGTAACAAGTTGTGCTGAAACAACTAGATGTACAAATGGGAGGAAAAAAGTAAATTACTCCCATGGCTATCTCAAGCTATATATTAAAACCATATTGAGATGAAGCTGAACTCTAAATGTAAAAAATAAAATCTTTACATTAAAAAAAAACAATATAGAAAAATGTCTTCAAAGACTGAGGTTAAGTGAAAATTTCTTAGAAAGCAGAACAAGAGAAAAAATGATAAGCCACAATATATCAAAATTTAAAATTGCTCATCAAGAGACATGTTTTAGAAAATTAATAGCAAGTCACTAACAACAATAAAATGTTCCCAAAATATGGTTGGCTAAGGTTTATCCAGAACATATAAGGTACTCTTATATTCAGGATATATAAGATATTCTTACAATAGGTATCTGGGAAATGAACAACCAGTACCACATAAAAAATATCCTCATCGTTTCTCATCAGGGAAATGCAAATTAAAGCCATAAAACATTGCTAACGGAAAGCGTAAAATGCTACAACTACTTTGCAGATATGTTTGGCATGTGTCACACAGTTACACATACATCAACACTGTGGCCTAGCAATTATACATCTGAGTGGTTACCTTATAAAAGTGAAAAGCCCCCAAGCTTTGTACAAAGTATATACAATACCTTTTGAACAGCCCCAAACATATTCTTTTCAATGGCACTTGAAAAATTCATGTAGAGAGACCATGTGTTTGGCTATTTTAAAAATCACAAATATTTAACATTGGGAGACTGCAATGACAAATTTTCTTATATTCGTACAACAGAATACTATTAGCAATGAAAAAGAATTCATCACTAATACATATGAAAACAAGTATGAATGTTTTTTCAAGGTAGAAGGGGCATAAAGAACTAAAGATTCCCTACTGTATTACTTAATTTATATGAATTTCTAGATAATGTGAAACCAAGTCATGATGTAAAAAAACAAAAAGAGAGAAAAATCATTACCTGTTTGGAATAGTAATGAAATAGATTGCCTTGCAAAGAGTATGAGTGAACTTGCTATGCAAATTAACATGTTTTAAAATCATGAGAGAGGTATGGTTTACGTAGTTATATTCATTTGTCAAAAACTACAGAAATGATTTGTGCATTTTTTTTTCTTTGAGACAGGGTTTCACAACATAGTTCAGGCTGGCCTTTAGCTCACTGTGTAGCCCAGGCTGGCCTCGAACTCACAGTGATCTTCCTGTCTCAGCCTTCCAAGTACTGGGACTACAGGCATGCACCACCATGCCCAGCACATTTCACCTGAATAAAATTAAGTACTCATTCAAATATTATTAAGTAAAGCAAAGGTCTGCTGGCTTATATAACAATTGCAGAATGAAGGCCATTATTGATTGGTGATTGATATAGGAATTCATGATACTCTTTACTTTGCATTTATTTGAAATTTCTCATGCCAGGCAGGGTAGCACGCACCCATAATCCCAGAACACAGGAGGCTGAGGTAGGGGGATTGCCACAAATTCAAGGCCAACCCAGCCTACATTGAGGGTTCAAGACCTGTAGTACAAAAGACCTTGTCTCAAAAGAAAGAAAAACTCATCACATGAACTTTTAACTATTGTACAACTATTCTTTAACTCAACAAATATATTTCTGTGGTGTCTATGTACTCAGTACTCTCAGTTCTGATTAAGAATAATCAGAGGAATAGATATAGTCACTATCATGGAACTCACATTCTAGTAAAGGAAGACAATAAATGAATGAAATAGTAAATAAATAAGTACATAAGTAAAATATAAAATATAATAAACGGTCATAAGTGTTCTAAAGACAGCTGAAAGGAAAGGGTTACAGGGAAGGTAAGAAGGATGGGTAAAAGGGATGCAATTTTAAATAAAATAAAGGAGTCGTTGAAAGGAGACATTTGATGCAAGACCTGAAGAAAGCATAGACCATGGGGGTACAGAGGTAGGTAACAAGAGCAAATGCCCCAAGGTGGCAGCACCCCTGCCGTGATCAAGGGCCAGCAATGTGAGGAAGAGGGTGGAGCATTTACAAACCTTACAGGACAGTGTCACACCTTTGAACCTTAACTGTAATGAGGTGCGAAACCACTGAAGGATTTTAAAGGGAACAGTGGCTTGATCTTATTTACATTTTAATAGAATCACGCTGGATTCTCTGTCGAGAATAAATTTAAGAAGGCCAAGGTGAGAGCAGGGAGAACATTCAGATAAGAGAGAATCCAAGTAAGAGAATATTGGTTTTCTCCAGTGTTGTAACTATGAAAAGTGTGGAAAAAAATAGTCAGATTTCTAGCATGTTCTGAAGTCAAAGCTGCCAAGTTGTGCTAAAGAATTATTTGTGAGATATAAGAGAAAGAGAGAATAGAGAATAGCTCAATATTTGATCTGACAAGCTTTGAAGTTATGAAGTTCTTAAGACTGAAATTCTCCAAGGCAAACCGAATTTTCATTTTCTTATCCCAAAAGGAGGAAAGGTGGTAAATTTAGAATGACCTCATAAGAATGGCTATTTAGCTTATAAATAGGCACCTAGAAGGGAAACAGCCCAAGACAGAGTAAGGCTAGTCAGTCGTACAAAGAGAATAACACATACACATTTCAAGAGTTAATTCAAGCCACGTAGATAGTTAAGTATAGAAATGTAAAAGCAAACACAGGAAAAATGCTAGAAGTTAGGCTAAGGACAAGTAGGTTAGAACTCTGAACAGGAAAGTAGCTTCTTTAGCAAGCAGAGTCCAGAGTAACGGGTCCCTCCCTGCATGTGCACCAGAGTCAGAGGAATTGAGAAACACTTAGTAACACCGATTTTCTTTTGAATTTTGCATTAAAAACTCTGAGCCTAGTTGGTCATTTTAAACCTATAGAACCACTTGTGATAGGTGATCACTAGTTTACTGAATATATTCCTGAGCTCTGCTTATCCATAAAAGGCCTAGATAAACAGACTACTCCGGCACTTTACTTTCTGTGACCCCTTTTAGCTATCAGGAACCTTTTTTTTCTTCCTTCCATCCCACAGATACTCCCCTAACGTTTTCCTTTTGTCAACTTCATGGGACTAGGCACTAGTTTTATATGGTTTGTACAGAGTTAGCTGTAACAGAATAAAGGAAAAAGGAAATCCAGTTCTACTACAAAGAAAGCAAGGAAAAGGCAAGTAACCCCTAAATCTGAACAACAATTGTTCACTACCATACATGTGACTTAAAATTCTTAGTAGATGGGAAGGAAATTATGTGAAAGAAAACTGGTGCTAAGAAGTGGTGGAAAAAAAGAGTACATTGTGGAAAGAATTCAGAGGGATGAGAAGGAAGGAGTAGGAGAAAGAGGGAGCATTATGGTATATGAATGCACACACCATCAATGCTTGATGCCATTTCAAATGCCTGGTGGGAAAGAAAGGCCAGAAGACTGTTTTCTAACATTGCTTTCAAGCTTGCCCCTGACTGTTGGCTTCTTGTAGGCATCATTACAACACATTTTTGTCTTCTTTTTTGGGTAAGAGTATTTCCACAGTAGAGGCTTTAATAAGTATCTTCTATCTTTCCATTTTTCTGTTTCTGAATCAGTTGTGTTGCTTTTTAATTGTAGGGCATGCTACAGCCATGCAGTGATATGTGGGGGCTAAATCCAGTGGTAAGATTTAAGGGCAATGTGACTGTTACCAAAGCATGGAAAGAATGTGCTCTCTTCAGGAATCATATGACACTGAAGAGGCCACTATGCTTAAACCACTCGAGTCAGGTGCTCCAACACGTACCACAAAATCCATTGCACCTGAAGCACTTCCTCTGTGGAAGGAGATCAGAAAGTGCAATTCCTGGACTAACAACATTGGCCCCACCTGGAAACTTAATCGAACTACTACATATTCTCAATCCCAGCCCTGTTTCTGAGTGATGCTGATAAACCTAGAGTCTGAGAACCACTGCTCTGTACTTAATAAACAGAAACAAATGAATAGGAAAAATCTTATTATTTGATCCTCTTAAACGCTAACTCCAGAAAATTGCTTCTGTTAGCAAACCATTGAGATTCTATTTCAGTTTAAAAGATCTAGTCTAACCCTCAGAAACTTCAAACAGTAAATTTAGGGACATGATCATGAAATGTCTGAAGCATTTGTGTGGTCTTTGTCACAGCCTCAACCCCCTAATTATTCATGAAATGATATTGAAAAATTAGCTATTCAGAACAGAGGAAGGTTTTAAGCCCTGCTAGAGGCTCAAAAGAGCTGTATGATTCTGTACCTCACATCATGGCCAAAGCTAATTTCACAGCCATTGCTAATTCCCTTTCTATATTCATATTTTAACTACTTTACCTATAATCCTTAAACTTGGTCCCCACTGCTAAATTTATGTTAGTTGCTGGCAGCAGCTAAGTTTTTAAAGCATGGCCAACCATATTTCATAACATTCTGAATTTAAAACATTTGAAACTCATTTAATGGTTATGTCTAGCATTAGATGTTTTTAAGTGTGGCAGTAAACTCTTATTGCTGTCCCGACTGATGGAACATGTAATACAACTGCCACTGTGTATTATGACTGTCAAAATGATTCATTATATACTAAATAAAACTTTTTCAAATGGAGGAAGCAAGTTACACCAAATATTTTGAATAAAAAATTAAACCCAAGGTCATTTAAGTGCTTGAGAAATCTTTCACAATAAATTAAAATACAGGTACATTCTCTGAAATGATTGAAAGTCTTGTCTACGGCCATACCACCCTGAGTGCACCCAATCTTGTCTGATTGGAAGTCTTTTCCCAAATATACAAACCAAGAAACCAATAACTTTCCACCAGGCTAACTGAGCTGTTACCATCAGCAATAACAGTTGTATCTCAAGGATAGAACAAGCAAGACTTGTACAGTCAACTCTAATATTTTCAGCTAACAGTTACTGGGTGAACCTTTGACAAAGTTTGACTAATTTTTCTGTATTTGTTTTAACTATCAGAGATCCAAGATGCAAAAATCCCTCGTGTCCCCTATATGCCAAGCTGTGGGCTACATGAATTTACACACCTTGTCTCATACACCTTCAAGAAGTGGAAACCAGAAGTGGAATAAAGCAATGGATTTCCCACAACTCAAAACTAGTGAGATTCAGATGTTTATGACTCCACAGTGCTTCTTCCTTTTAATAGCGTTTTGTGTACAATATTTTACCTAATTCTTAAAACCGTTATCTCATATGGGAAATTTGTCTCATAATATATAAGAAATGAGATAGCTTCTAAACTTCACTATAGATTTTAGGGAATTGTGTCAGTGTGTAACAGAACTAAACCAAACCATACATGCTTACATAATCTCATGGAACTTTCACTTTTGTTTCAAGAACATAGAGAAAGAGTGAATGCAGAAGAATGCAAAGACCCAAGCACTCTAGTCTTTCCCAAGTAGTAGACATGGTGCCCAACAATTTTACACACGTTAACTCATTTGATATCATTCTCCTCATTCCTCAACAATGAAGCTGAGTCAAACTGCTGAGATAATTTATCCACAGACTTTGGAACTGCTTGGAGATTCAACTGAGATTAAAATTTAGTTCTGCCTGATCAGAAGCATGGTTTCCATTATAGTTTTTGGATGTTTTGTGTTCTCCCCTCTCCCTGTTTATGAAATAAACTCTTCTTAATATATTTTCAGTCAACAGGGCAACCTCCTAATTCCCATACTTTCGACAAATGCCCCCTTTAGTCACCCTGGCTTTGATCTCCATGAAAACCAAAAATTATATGACTTTATTTTTAGCCAAGCGCTTTAACTGCTATCCTTCCTCTGTTTTTTTGCTGCTCAACTCTGTGGTTGAGTTTCATCACCACTAATTTCCCTTGGGCATCTTTCTGATGGCTGCACTGTAAACCGACTAAGGACTAAAAAGAGGAAAACTGACTGAAGAAGTCTTATTGTATTGTGATTGAAAAATTATGTGACTTCCTTACCAAATAGGCATTTGATTTCATATGAAAATATTAATTAAAGGTTGGTTTATTTTAAATATTGCATACTGTTTTCCTAAGAAACTGCTATAGTGTAGCCCATTCATCCTCTTAAAAGCCAGGAACTTGTCAGAATCTAGGATGGATCAAAGAGTCTGCTTTATATAACTAAATAGGAATTTTTTTCATTATAGTATTCTCCATCTTAATGAACTTCTCAGCAGTTCTCAGTGCTATATTTTTAGTGCACATCTATCAGAATAAAGTTTGGACTTCCACATACAGTTAATCTATAATGACTGTCAAATGTAGTCTAATTGATTTAATGCCCATTAAAATTCTATTTTTGAAACATAAAATACCCAGACAAGTGATAAATAAACAATCACTAGATCCAGAAAAACCACATGTATTATAAATTATTCAAAATGAAATGATGTATCAGCAAAATCTTTAGACCATCTCTAGGTTAGAATTAGATATATAAGGAAGAATAAAAATCAACATTTTAAATGTATTATCATGGTCAAATTGACACTATAGTTTCTGTGCCTATTAATAGTTACTAAAAATTACTAAAACAAACCCAAGTATTTATATTAACTTTGTTACATTCAATTGAAGATAAAATCAAGAATAAACCATTAAAATTATTAAAATTATTTATTTTGCAGTCATTTGATATTAACTGCCTTTCCAGTAATCTAATATGCTACGAATTGAATGTTAAAAAGCCTAAAAGTATTTTCAAGCAAATAGGATGAATCTGTGTTTATAAAAAAAAAAAGGAGAGGAAAAGAAACAGGCACAGAAAGCTCAACATAAAATATGTTGAGTATTTGATGCTTCAGAATACTTTTCTCTTTTCTGTCCTATTTCTCTTTTTTTAATATGGTTATACTGACAGATGGATGGATGGATGGATGGATGGATGGACAAATGGATGAAGAGATGGGTGGACAAGTAGATGGACAGACAAGAAATGGAGAGCATAACATTTGGAGGGAGAGCCAAGATTTGACATCTTTATGTCATGTGAGGTTAAGGTATTTGTCAAATGATAATTTGCAAAACTGGGTTAAATTAAGTGCCATGTAAAATGACTATGTTAGCCAGATTATAACTTCTTTGATTATTACTTCTGTGTTAGGAGAAATTCACAGGTTTATTCAGTGAAAATCAGAAACACAAATCATCTGACATATATGAATAGTTCCCATTTTCATTTACAAGGAATGATGGAAAAGCTGTGTTAATGCATACTATTCACTGCTTCTGCCCAGCGCCTCTAAATATTCATTACTAATTCTTCATGCAAATTCAACTTCCCATGTTCTTCCAAGATAGCTTAACTCTTTGTGGCCCAAGGGGTTCAGTCTATGTCTGAGTTCTACGTTAACAGGTTATACTTTTTAGTTTACAAATAAGTGAATGATTTAGTTTCTCAAGATGGAAGAAAAAGCTTATCGTAGAGTCTATGAAAGATGTTTATATACTCCTCTATAGGGCTTCTAGAATGATCTTTCTCCCTTCCTAGTGTTGACAAGAAAACATGTTGTCTTGGAAGTAGTTGACAGCCTCATTAATTAAGGAAAGTAAAAATAAAACTCAAAGCTGACACTATCAAAAATAGATTGAAAAGATATAAATTTAGTCCTTGATAAGTTGAATGAGTTACTATATCAGGCTCATTCATCAATTTTTACACCTACCAGCTATGTGAATCAAAGAGTTTGCCTCATTATTTAGTATTGTTACAGATGACTTTCTTTTACTTAGAACCAAACTCACTTGAAATAACATACTCATTTTAATTTAAAAATGTATTTCGCTTTTACTTTCACAAAGGAACTGAAGGAATTTTCAACAATTCAAAAAGTAGTTAGCATTTCAAAGAAACAAAATTTGAGAAAGCTTTTGTTCAAAATTTTATAGAATTCCTAAATATATTTTAAAATACAAACACATTAAAACATTAATTTAAAAAACCCTCCATCTGTCACATCAACTATGCTTCTTTCAAATGATACTTATGCACTCTTCTCCACACCTATGGGATTTTGCTCTCTTCCCAAATGTAAAGGTATAGTTTCAGGCACTCCTGAAATGTGGAGAAGGGAAAAAGCCAGGCATGGTGGCTCAAGCCTGTAATCCCAACACTTGGGAGGCTGAGGCAGGAGGATCACTGCGAGTTCAAGACCAGCCTGGGCTACAAAGTGAGCTCAAGGCCTGCCTGAACTTCATAGAGAGACCCTGTCTCAAAAAGACAAAAAACAAAACAAACAAAACAAACAAACAAACAAATGAAAACCTAAACAGAAATAAGATTTACTAAAATCTCAAAAATGTATTTGGGATACAAAAACCAATTATATCTTCACCAGAAAACTTTGGTGTAGTGATTGTTCTAGAGCCAATGCTAAATGTAAACCATATGAAAGGCAGGATTAATTCAAGAATTAGGAAAATCCATACATTCTTTAATGACCTTTTTTTATGTACAAGTCAATTATTTAACTGATATTTTTACCACTCTCTAAGACATTATGATCTCATCATGTATCTCTCATAATCAACTCTTTACAAGAGAAAGATAAAAAATGCTGATTAAGAATTTGAGCTTTGCACTGGGCATGGTGGCATATGCCTACTTATAATTCCCATGATCCAGAGGCTGTGACAGGAGGATTACTGTGAGTTTGAGGCCAGCCTGGGCCACATAAGTGAGTGTAGAACCAGCCTACACTACATAGTGAGACCCTGTCTAAAATAAATACATGAATTAATAAGAATAGCTTGGACTCTGGAACCTAAGTACAAATCATTGTTCACCCCCTTGCTGAAAAACTATCTTGGGACAATTATACCATCCCACTTCTGTTTCATCAATCACAAAATTAGAAATATAATAGTATCTATGTCACAGGGGTACTGTGAGAATTAATACATGCATAACACTTAGAAAAGCATCAAGTAGTCAACACTGGTAAATGTGTTGGTCATGAATAAAGACATATGAAGTAACAATGACTTCTAAACTTCAGAGTAAAACACAAAAAAATAGATTTAAAACAGTGTTATCTTGTGATAATTATTGAACTTACAGTCCTTCCCTTCAGGGAATGTTCGGGGCTGGTTTTTTCACGCTAAAAGGTAACGTTAGCAACGATTTTTGAGCACCATTACATACCAGCTTTCCCCTAGACATTTCCAATTTATTTCCTATTTAGTCCCAAAATACTCTTACCATTATGCCCATTGTTCATATGAAATTTTTTAAAAAGGATATTAAAATATCCAGCGTCACAAAGCTCCTAAGTTAAATAGAACTGGACTATTATAGCTTTTCTTCTCTGTGACTAAATACCTGACAAAAACAACTACTAACTGAGAAAAGATGCATTTGGTTCGTGGTTGGAGAAGTTTCCAACCTGGTGGGTTGGAACCACAGCTCTTATGCCTACAGGAAGGCAGAAACATCATGAAGGAACATGTCACAGAGGAACAAGTCACAGAGGAACATACAGCAGCATGTCACAGAAGAACATGTCACAGAGGAACATGAAGAATGTGTCACAGAGGAACACAGAGGAACATGTCACAGGGGAACATGGAGAATGTGTCACAGAGCAGCATGTCACAGACAAACATATCACAGAGGAATGTAGAGGAACAAGCCACAGAGGAACATGGAGAAACGTGTCACCTTGCAGGATCCAGGAATCAGAGAGAATGGGTAAGAGCAAGAACCAGAGAAGAAAAAGTCCAGAAGCAGATATAGTCCCAAAGGTTTTGCCCACATAATTCAACTAGGCTGCACCTCCTGTTTCTACCATTTCTCAGTAAAGCTATTAAAATAACCTCATCAATAGATTCAGCACCTTATGAAGTTAGAGCCCTCATGAGCCAATCACTTCTCTGAAAACCCATTAGCTAGCAACCAAGTCTTTAGCGTTTATGAGTTTTAGGGGACATTTCAAATCCAAACCATGACACAGATATCTCTAAAATCATTGTGGTAAATTATATTCTCCCAGACTGACCATAAGCACATCCCACATCCCACATTCTCTTCATCAGTGTGTTTCTGTGTTCTTCCTATTGTTATGTGAATTGAGATTTCCATGCAGCTCAGTTTTGACCAATGAAATATGGTAGAAATAATACTTTGTAACTTCTGAGATTAAGTAAGACCAAGCTACACATCTCCTGAATGGTTCTTTTGGAATACTCACAGAAGGAAGTAAGCTACCATGTAAGAATTTGGAATTTACTGAATCCTTCTGCTGGAGAGGCTGTGTATATACACTCTTACTTCTCTACTCATTCTTTTAGCTGTTCTTACCAAGACTCCAGATATGAGTGAGGCCAACTTGAATACTCCAGTTCAGTCTATACACCAGCTGCATGCCACTTAGTGACTCAGCTAACTGTATAAATGGCACAATTACCTACTTGAACTGTAGGGAGCGGCGTGATAGCCTCACTGCTGCCGCCCCATCCCGCCCTCCTGTGGGCATTTGGTGCGTCTGCCTACATTGCCCATGATCCTCTCTGCCTGGCTGGACATGACTGCGACATATCCGGTCTGTCCACAAAATCTCTGCCTGATGACAACTTCCTGCCCTCACCCTATATAAACCATGTTCACGTCCTCAATAAACGAGACTTGATTGGAACTGCTCAACTTGTCTCCGTGTCTCTCTTTCCTCTTGCCCTGCCCACCATCCCCGTTCCCCCTCCAGGTGAGACCCACGGACTGATCCGCGGGCCGGATCAGAACTCTACATTATTTTCAGATCTATAAACACTTGAGATGTAATTAAAAGGTTGGTGCTTTATGTCACTAAGTTTTAAGATGGTTATGCAGCAATGCAATACACATGCACTGATTTCAGTATAAACTGGTTTTATTTTGCTGTCAATACATTAACTTGCTTTTGTGATAACATGCAAAGCATCACTTACATATAAATTCTGGTCTCTTCTAAATAAACCTAATCTGAACTCTTTATTTAAAATTTAATATTCTTCTAGGTAACTAACTCATCCCAAATGTTCTGAAATTCTAAATTATTCTATCAAAATATAAGAAGTTCAGCTCTGAAGTAACCAAAACTTAACAAAAGCTAGCCATCAAATAAAAGCCAATAAAAATATTTATTTGCCCTTAAAAATAGCTATAATTTTAGTGACATTTATCTTGTCTCTGCAATATTTTGCCAACTAAGTTTACTAGTTGACCTTGTTAGATTGTTAATGGAAGAATGGATGTTTACAATGGATTCTGAATGGTTTTGCTGGCAAGTTTTATTGGAAATATTATGAGATGTAAAAAGAGAAGACTGATAAATGTGGAGTCTGAGCTGAATGATAATTCATTCTCCACTATAAATGTAACTATTAAAGGCCCATTTCCTTCTCTATATCTTAATTGGTTAATATAAAAAGAAATGAGGGAGATTATCAGTCACTTGTCCTTTATTTCAAGAGAGCTGAGAGAATTAATGTTTACTTAGCATTTATGAAGGCTGATCAAAAACTGCAAAGTATTTAAATTTTTGAAAATTTAGCACAGTAAGACACATTGTTATGAATTCCCCCTAGAAATACTGTCTTCATTTTAAACACATTTATCCCATCATTCATGCCACTTTCTGAAGCAGTTCTGAAGGTCCTCTTTCATGTCTTTAGGAGGTGTGATTAAAAATATATATATATATATAAATATATATATATTAAATATATATATATATATATGGTGAATGCTGCTTCAGAGTGCCATCCAATGGACAGCAAGCTTATGAAAACACTACAGTGTGTACTCATCCACCTTATTAACCAAATCAGCCACCATAAGACTTTTGGCTCCTCCCCAGTGGTAAATGTCTTGAATCAATTCAGGAAATTGATACAGCCACAACAGTACAACTAAACACACCAAAAAGGACTTCCAGAACTACTTCAGAAACTGGCAAGAATGACAGAATAATTGTGTTTGAAGTGAGGGGGAGTACTACAAAAGGAATGGCAATATATCTTTTACTGTAATATTTTGTTTTTTAAATTAAGCATTTACCATGTTGATTGACCCTACTGTTATATGATAAAAAGTAATATAAAAGCTAAGGTCAAAGCACTTTTTGAATCAGTTTTATTATTCAAAGATGTGCCATACAGACACATCTTTAAATCAGAAATCATTTTATAGTAAAAATTTGGGTCTCATTCTCTTAAGTGAAATAGTTAGACACACATGTTTAAATACAAATTGTTTCTTGGTGTAAGAAAGCAAAAGTGTAAACAAGGACCAAAACATATAATAGATAGTGGAAAATGGGAAGAAAATGTTAAAATGGAAAGGAAAACAAGGGGGAGAAGAAAAAGGACAACAAAAAAAGAGAATAGAAGGGAAAAAAGGGAAATGCTTTGTTAATAAAGAGGGGAGGAAAGGTTGAAGACAGAGGAAAGAAATGGGAAAAAAATAATCACAATGTATCATGTACAGGTACAAATTTCATATGATGAATGTTACCATTATGCTTATCTAAAATGTACCAATAAAATGTTTTAGATGCTTACACACAAAAGAATCATTTGGATCTCATTGTAATATACCACACATAAAGGTGTGAAGTTAAAGATTTCTGAATATTTTATATACATTAAAATAATAGCACAGAAAATACATTATTTCTTGGAGGAATATGCATTTAAATTGCTTATTTTTAAGACTTCTGTTTAGAAGTGAAACAAAGAAAAGATCATTGTTGTTATCTAGATTCCTGTCTAGGCTTGAACTGAGAAGACCCCAAGAGCTCCTGCACTGGTGTTTAACTTCCCAGTAAATGCTGGCAGTCAGAGCACAGTACACCGGCTTAAAAAAAAGTGTTCAGTTACTGTGGCTAGACTATTACTCCCCTTAATGGAGGATTTGAGAGATTGAAATTGCTTCCTAAGGACATAGTGAATTCAGTCTTTGGAAAACTACATGCAAAGATTACAAATTTACACTTTTAAATAAAGAGATGGGAAAAGAAGCTCCAGTTAAACAGAATGAAGTGTTAATCTCTGCCCTAAACAAAATCCAAGTTAACAAGAAGTTTCTTAAAGAAGGTCTTTAAACATAAAACCTCACAAATACTTGACAGGTGAGACATAGCAACAAAATGTCAAGAGCTGGAAAGTGGGTGGTGAGGCAGTAACTGAATCAGCAAGCAGTAGAACCCTGAGACCTTGCCACTTAGCAAAGTTAGATAGAAGGGAAATCACCTATTTCATAACTGAGAGCTGAAGATACCAGATAGTTACTCTTGGAAGATGCTAAATCAGAAGCTATCAGGACTTAGAAAATCAAGAATAACTGAAAGTGGTGTTTAAATGTTAAAATATCCTATTTTAAACTAAAGTTTGAAATTGGCTTCTGTAATTACAGTTTTTGACCAGGCAAATTCGCAATCTGTAGGACAGGCCACTTAGATAGGGCAGGCTGGAAATACTGAGCATGAGCTGAAGCTGCTATCTACAGGAAGAATTAATTGTGCTCAAAAAGATGCCTCCGTTCTCTTAAATTCTTTCAAGTCATTCAATATGGCCCACACAGTCTATTTATTTATTTATTTAAAGTTAACTGATTATCGACTCTAATCATTTAATTCCAGTTACAAAATGCATGCACTGTAACATCCAAATCACTCTGGACTGAATAATGGCACTGAAACTTAGCCAAGATTATGCATTAAACCAACCTCCACACTAACAGAAGGATGTGCGTACAAAATGACCAGGACCCCATCCTGAAGCCTTGATATGATTAACAACACCCATGGACATAGAATATCTATTGATATTCATAACCTCATTGATTTTAAATGACCAAAAGCAAATGATAAATATTTAAGGAAAATGTAAAACAGTAAAGTAAGAATCCAAATAAAGGAAAACTTCAATAAACAAATTCAGAGTGTATACATTTTTGTTCAAATGGGAAAATAAATTGTATCATGAAATAAGAATACAATGCTATTTTAAAGAAATCTTCAGAGAATTTCAAAGAGAATATTTTTTGTTTGGTTTGTTTTGTTTTGAGACAAGGGCTCACTGTGTAGTTCAGGCTAACTTTGAACTCACTATGCAGCCCAGGCTGATCTCAAAAGCATACTGATCCTCCTGCCTCAGCCTCCCAAGTACTGGGATTACAGGCATGTACCACCACGCCCAGCTAGAATATGGTATTTTAAAATGTAATGGCATACTTTTTATGTTTTCACCCATCATTTGGAATGGTTTTATTCTGTTTTGTTTGACTTTATTATGTGTGATGGTATGAACAGCTGTTTTGAAGAAAACAAAACATTATGGCAGCCATTGCTGATTTAATATTGTATTGTTTGAAGTCCTACCACGCTTATCCTTCTATTACCATCAGTTCTATCATGTTGTGTCTTATTGGGATTTTAAACTATGTGATAGTATAAACAAATTTTTTATGGAAAATGAGATATTATAGTAGCCATTGATCATTTTCTGTTATTCGGTTCAGAATACCTTGTAATTCTTTCATTCTTTTGAATGTTTTATAATATTTGGTTATGTTTGCTGTTATTGTATTTGAAACCATGCTCAACTATTGCAAAGAAAGAGACATTATGGTAGCTACTGTTAATATCTGGTTGTCTTGTTGTAAAGTGCTGTGTTGCTTATGTTGTTTTGTTCTGATCTGCTTTGTTCTGTCCTCTTTTGTTTTATTCTCTTTAAAATAAAAAATAATTTTAAATGTAATGGCATAAATTAAAAATTCAGCCAAAGATGTGGAACAAAAACTAAACAGATTTTTCCAAGAGATTTAAGAAAATGTCCTAATAGAGTATGAATTTTAAAAATAAACTCTGTTCTCAACACAAGTGAAAACTTGCCATAAGGATTTATCACCAGAAATCTTCTGATTACCATGGATAAAAAAGGTTCTAAAAGTTTTCAGAAGAAAAATATCCATCCAAAGGATCGGTGGCCAGTTTGAAATTGGATTTGTTACTACCCTTAGAAGTTCTAAGTAGTTGTAACCATGTTACAAAATTACGAATTGAGAATAATTTCTAAACTTGAATTTCATGCAACTTTAAATACTCAAAGTTAAGATGAGAATAATGACATTTTCAGACAAAGAACATTACAAAAATCTTATTTTCAAAGCAACCACTTTCAAGAAGCAAACAGATGCACACTTTGTACAAAACAGGAAGAGGAAAACCAAAAGGTCTAGGCCATCCTATTGCAAACCTGCTCCTGTTCTTGGGAGAAGTCCACGTGCAGGATCTAGGACTCGTTCTGTGCCTCTGGAGTCTTGTAATTAAAAGGTCATGCCCACATCACCAGTCAGTTTTGTGATACCCTAATCTCCTATCTCAGTAGGACCTGGTGTTTTCAATTATACATACAGGAATTTTGCTGTTGCATCACAGAAATCTAAGCCAAAAGGAGTGGAGGAAAGCAAATATCCTCAAAGAAAAACAAAATTGTAGACCAAAACTAATTTTATCAATGAATACAATGTCATGCATTTGTCAAAAATATATACATATTAACAACACTATCAAAGAGTTGGGACAGGGAATTTCTTTTAAAAATTATAATCTCTTTACTGCTACTTGATTTTTTAAATTATGTGCAGCTATGTCTTTAAACTTAAAAAAAAATTAAATTTAAAATTAGACCTGTAATTCTACCCAGTTGGAAAGCTAAAGTAGTAGGGTTACCAAGTTCAAGGCCAGCCTGGGCAACTTAGTGGGAACATGTCTCTAAAAATTAAAGAAACCTAGATGTCTCAGGGGTAAAGCACTTGCGCAACATGCCTGAGACCCTGGGCTCAATACCTAGCACCTCAAAATAATATTAATAATTTTAAATTTTAATTTTAAAAAGTCAGGAAAACAAGTTAAATTTCACAAGTTTCTGATTTTACTTCAATGCAATTAATTTCCGACTCTAAAATGAGAAGCTAAGCCGGGCATGGGGGTTCATGCCTATAACCCCAGCACTTGGGAAGCTGGACTGTTGCAAGTTTGAGACCAGCTTGGGCTACGAAGGCCAGCCTGAACTGCACAGTGATACCTTGTCTTAGAAAGACCAAATAAATAAATAAGTAAATAAAATGAGAAGCCAGCCGGGCATGGTGGTGCACTTGCATAATCTCAGCACTTAGGAGGCTGAGGCAGGAGAATTGTTTGCAAGTTCAAAATGAACCTGGGCTACAAAGTGAGCTCAAGACCAGCCTGAACTGCATAGCAAGACCCCGTCTCAAAAAGACAAAATAAAATAAAATAAAAAACTAACTCAAATTATTTTCTATGTTCTCAATTTTATTATTTATTCTAAAGATATATAGATCTATAGATATAAATTTATCTCATGCCATCATAAAAATAAAGATTTAATGAGTCTACAGAGTCTTCTTTACAAAGAATGAGAGTCACTGAATTCACTGTTTGAGCTGCTTCTAAGAGATTACCGTTGCTGAGTTAATAGACTGTTTTCAAACACATCTAGGCACCATCCTCAGATTAGAACTGCTGTAATATAGCTAATCTTCATCTCTCACTGCCAGCGTGTAAAAAGCAGCATATTTTTAAAAGCTGGTGGATGCCCAGTGAATTTCATGACAGGATGAGCTTTTAAGCAAGAGATCGTTTCCTCAGTTACTGGATATCCTGTAGTTACCATTCCTAAATTTGCCATATTCCCTTGCAGTGATTTTCAGCAATATATTTTTTTCTGAATTTGTTACAAAACTGTATTTTTAAAATGGAATTTTGTGCTGAATTCTGCTGAACAAGCAGCCTCAACTGGTTTATGACAAGGTGAATTCCAGAATCAAAGAAACACAATTTGCCTTTTCACAGAAAATTAAAGGTCAAATTTACAAAATGTCTCTTCAAGGCACAAGTCTGCTTGTTGACTTTATTAAATAATACCTAGATATATTGGTTCAGACAATTTGATTGGCAACCCAACTGTATAGAATATGCTCTACCAGGAGGACTCCTTGAGGTTTTTTTTGGTTTTTTTTTTTGGTACCGGGAATCAAACTCACAACCTCGCATTTGCCAAGCAGGTGCTTAAGCCACTGAGCTAAATCCCCAGCCCTTGCCAGGAGGACTCCTAATGCCATATTACATTCTCCTAACAGACACTAAGTTTTAAAAAAAAGAACTAATTTTCCAGTTACGCATAAAATCTCTTCCAGTATATGATATTCAACATCTTTACATGAAACAATTTGGAAACCAAGAGCAATTGTATCTGAATCTTTCCATTAAGACAATTAAGCAATATCATGCACATCATTATTTTAATCTTGCCCATTTATTTTATAGCTATAGATAACTAGACTACTTAATAAATATGGTACCTTTTACCTTAAAAAAGTAAAGAATTTTTTAAAACAAAGAAAATGCAATTAGTGTATCTTTGAAAAATACTCTGAAAAAATGTGAAGTACCATATCTTATTTTTAAAACTTTGAAAAAATGTGAAGTACCACATCTTATTTTTAAAACTTTCACTCTTAAATATTTAAGCACCCAGAAAAAAATTACTAAAAATAATGAAGTTACATGTGAGCATCTCCTTGGTACATTCATTTCATGAGTGTCTGTAGGTTCAAGGCTAAACTCCCCACCTTATCAGGAAGAATTCCTAGCACATTCTTTGCTGTTCCAGTGCAGCTCTCAAAATCTCCTTGGGTAAAGGGAAAGACCATGAAGAAATGAAGGCAAAAGTAGAAAATGCAGACAGCTGAGGTCAGGTGGAGCCCTCTCAGTAGAGAAAAGAAGTCGCCCAATGACTGCAGAGCATTTATTTATACACTTGGCAGATTGATGTGGGTGGAACCGCTCTGCCTAACAGCTTGTTTACCTAGCTCACCTCAGGTGCCTTGTGTTCTCAGAGCTCTAACAACTTGCTCCCCTGGCTTGCCTCTGGTGCGCCATGTTCTCAGGGTTGTCCTTGCTCTAGCCCTGCATGTGTGATCAATCTTCAGCTTCAGCTGCTCCTCAAAATTTTTCTTTAAGACTGAATTATTACTCTGCATCATGTTTAGAAAAGTAAGATGTGAAGTTTGACACTAAAACATTCATCATTTCTGAATTTCTGGACTGAAAATAATCTGGCATCTAAACCTAAGGACAGCTTTAGTTGTAAAACACCTGAATTAAATTGGTATATACTACAAAATAAAACATAGATAGAAGTCATGCTTATGTTTTAGAAAAGTTCCATCACAGTGTGGCAGTCACAGAACTTAGTTCCCTTCCCTCAGCTCTGTCTTCCTCCTGTGATGGCCTCATTACAGGTGAAGACTGTAATGGCTCTGCACAGAGTGGCCTCTGCCCAGGGACGTATACATCCACATGGTGATGGCATCCAATGGACACTGAGAATTTGTGGTACCCTCTCTGCAGTCCCAGTAAATGTGCCCTGGGATTCCTGCGATTCCAAGTTCATCATCAGCCAATTCCTGTGGCCGGTAAAATGCAGAGCTTGAAAGGGCTCCAGCAGAGTTGGAGCTCTACCCTCCGTACATGGACAAACATTTTCCCCCGAGGGTTTAGTTTGCAGTTCCATCCCTGAAAGGCCTAATCATGACAGTGACTCAGTTTCATCTAAAACACAGCTTCTGTTTCCCATCCACACTATATTATCATAACTTTAAAATGCATAATTGTAATTCTTTATCATGATATGATATAGCAATAATTTGGTGTATTATAGTGAGTTAGAATTCCTAGAACAAATATGTTTTGAAAAATCCAATTTTTTTCAATTAAGAACATAATGTTGCAGTATCTCAAGACTGAGCATATAATAAATTCATTTTTCAAATCAAATATTAATAACACCAGTTCAACATATTTCTATTTTTAGGTAAAGATAATCAAGAATTTTATCAGATTTTCAGGGCACTTTATATTATATCAAAAAAAGTAATTACAAATAGTTTTATTTCTTGTGGGTTTCATTGTTGTTGCGTGCAGCTGAGGATAAAACCTAAGATCTCACACATGCTAGGCAAGCACTTACCACTGAACTACATTCCCAGTCAATAATTGCAAATATTCACTCAATTCTTACATTGAGATATGGAGAGATTTCTTATATAATTATATAGTAATTCAAGCACAGGACTAACTTCCACAAAAATAAATAAATTCTAATATCTCTATCTAATCAATAATAATTTGGGATACAAATAAAAGCCACAATTTGCTGTCAAGTATTTGTACAAAAGATGGATTCCAAAGCCATTTTCAACACATTCAACACATATTCCCTTCCATGGGATCACATGCATTGTTATTCTTTTTGTGACCACTTCTTTCAGAATGAATACTGCTGCATTCCCACATGGCCAGTGGAGTCCTGAGAGGGGGTGACAGGAGATTAAAAAGACAAGACACATAAGAAAAGCTGGGACACGGTAGTATGCGGCCCTCTGATGGAGAAGCAGCAACGCAGTGCCAGTCACAGGATCTTTATCAAAAATTGAAAATGCGGAAGCATGCGACGGGGTTGAAGGTGCAAGATCTCAGCGTGTTGCTGAGAACACACATGTTTCTGCAGAACATTCTTAGAACTATTCATGCTGTACAGGAACACCCAGCGGTGGGCCACCTGCTGATGTGCAGCTGAGCTAGAGGTCGACTTGTTTACAGCATATGCCTCTGGCCTTTCATGTTCCTGGGACTGCCTTCACTGTAGTCCCAAGGAGTTCCCCGACCTCCAGCTCAGCAGCTTCTCAGACCATTTAAAAAAACTTTACCGTCTTGGTTACTTTTCTCTCATTGCTGAGACAAAATATCCTACTCCCAAAATTAGGGAAGAAAAGGATTATTTTTCACAGTTTTTGGAGGCTTGTTCCAAGGTAGGCTGGCGAGGCTGAGGGGCAACAGTTCATGGAGGCCTGAAGCAACAAGAGCAAAAGCACGGGAGAAAAAGCACATCTCCTTCGCTTCCTTACATTGTATGCAGGCTCTGCCCCTGGGCGGGTGCAGCACTCACACCACCAATCCCAGCGCTAGACAATGAACCAATCAGAA
>PVJX010026817.1:0-25435 GCA_004027295.1 Dolichotis patagonum
TGGCAATCTGCATGGCCCCAAGGTGCACAGGTTTCTCAGAACCTTTGCATGCATCAGGCCCATCCAGGCCCAGCCTCATGTTAGGAGAACAAACAGAAGACGGGGCTTCACCACTTCCCAGAGCGAAAGGCTATTCTATTACCTGTGTTTTTCAAGCTCAGAAGGCGATATTTTCTTCACATCCTGAGCATCGCTAGGACTTTCTATTTCATTCATAATCCAGAAGTTAAGCCTCTTTGTGCAGCTTTGGATCAGGAATAAAAGGAGAAGATTCAAGAGAGTTTGAGAGGATTGAAGAGTTGGGTGGGTTTCTAGCAAAGCTTGAGAAGACTGTCAGCATTGAGTTGTTTAAGGTGGGGTTGTATTTCCTTTGAGAATGGCCAAAATTATATAACTGAAAATTATTAATTTTTCCTCAGTGAAGAAATAATAACTTACCTCTATATTCAAAATCTAAAAGAATTTGGTTCTAATTAAAAATCATGTGTAATTAAACTCCAACATATTTTTCTCCACCTGCTGGTTTCTTTTTTTCCTGTGGGTCATATGCATGTGTTGGGTGGCAGGGGAGGATGAAATCCTAACTGTTAATCTGAAATTAAAATGAAAGGGGAAATGAAATACCATATATTCATTAGTCCACCAACCATTTGCTGAAACACTGTAGCTGAAGATGAACAACAGGAAACATGATAAATCTTGTTTTCCCAACAATTATTTGCTAGCATAAGATTTTCTAGAAGATCATATATACAACTATATTCTTCATTATATTTAAAATTGGAGACTGTAGCTTCTTCATTCACTCTCAACACAATCTTTCTAAAGAGAGCATACACATTACCAGTCAACTTTTAGCATAAGGTAGAATTAAAGAGGGGAAGTAACTACAGCAAATACTAAATCCACAATTTCATTGTATTAGTTTTTAAGAGTGAAAGCAATCGAAGCATGTAAAGAGAAGTGGTAATTTGGTAAGGGTAGACAGTAGGCAAAGATCTTGTCACCAAGGGTAAGAAAAGTGATAAAATGACTTGCCAAGGCCTTGGCAGAAGGATTTCCTCCTGGTGTGAGGCTTGGATGTCCACCATATTCTATATTCACAGATGTGAAGATTGATGGCATTGCGGCAACTAGTGAGAGGAAAGGAGACTTTTTTGGAGAAAAGTGGTAAGAAAAATAAAACTCAGTTACTTATTTTAAAATGATATCATAAAAGTAAAATGATATTAAAACTCAATTCTCAGGAGAAAAGAGACCTCATGTCCACTAATGTTTTCTGATGATTCACTTCATACAAACTACTGTGAGAAGTGGCCACATTATCTGCATTGTGAAAGAGGACATAAACAAAGTCATATCTTCACTCATAAAAACAGGATATCAATTCTGAAGTATCTTGGCTTTCCATAACTTAAGAAATTCTCCATATGTAGGAATTCACAGAAAGATCAAGTGAATTTCTCTGTGACAGTTTAGAATTTGATTGGTAAACCCATCCCAGTCCTCCTGAAACTCCTACATGTAGCATGCTCTCCTCCAGGAATCTTGACTCCAATACAGACTTGGACCAATATTATAGAAAATGGGGTTGCATTTAGGCAAGAGTATGAACCTTCAAAGCCAAAGACATGTGTTAAGGTCTGTGTCTGATATTTAATGCTTAGATATCTTTAGGTAAGCTAGATAAAGTTCTGGGACTCATGTATTTATCTTTAAAAATAAGAGAAATGAACTATATGAAGTAGGAGTGAAAACTATGGTGAGTGTTCAAGTTCGTTAAAAGTTTATTATAATAAGAAGCACATCACAATTAGTCTCACTCAGAATACTTTTCCTAACTTCAGAACACTTACCCCATCATTCTTCTCACTTTCTGAAGCAGTAAGTCTGCTCTGGAAGTCTTCTTTCATGAGTGTCTTTAGTTGTGCTGTTATGGCTGACCTGATGTCCCAAATCAATTTGAAACTTTTATTTTAGGATTATTGTAGCTTTAAAAAAGAGCTGGTGGTCTCGGTGCAGCAGCTCTGGTGAATAAAGTCGAAGGGGATGCAACATAATGCTTTTACAAGTCTGCCTTCCCATAGATGGGGTGCCACAGAAGCATTCACCACATTTTTGATCATGCCTTAGACAGATACTCAGGAAACAGGACTTCTCGAACTGTTTCAGAAGGTGGCAAGAACAAGATGTAAGTGTGTTTGAAGTTAAGAGTATTTTGAGAAGAATTAAAGTCAATGTGTCTTACTGTAGAAAAACAATGTTTTTGGAATGTAACCATTCATTTTATAATTTGATCACACTATGAGCATCAAGAACTAGGTGCATTATCTGCTTTGATTTGTTTTGTTTTGTTTTATTCTCTTTAAAATAACAAAACTAAAAAAAAGTTTGCATTAACTAGTTCTGGGTACCTATGTATTATTGAATGTTAACTGCTCTTAATTTCCAGTTTAATGGCTCTGGTACAGAAATAAAATTGATGTCTTTAGTAGAACTAAAATTACTTAATTAGACTATATGCCCTAGCAGGACTGGTTAAATGAATTATAGGAACTGGAGCAAAATAAAAATATGGGGGACTCTTATTCAGGAATTAATGAAACTTTCAAGGCCATGGTACCAAAGCATTAAACCAAGCATTGAGCCCCTCTAAACTTAAGGTACTGTGTGACTTCCCAGACCACATGCCATGAAGCTGGTCCTTGTCCTAGGTGACCCTTAGAAATATCAGACCTTGCTTCAGGGATAGATACATGACCAATCCCTATTGGCAGCTAATGCCTCCCCCCTTCGGTTGATATAAATAATATGATCAATAATAATAATTGCACAGATACTACAAAAGAAAGCTGCCTGGCAGCTTCTCTCTTCTAGCTCTGTTCAGTGCCTTGGGTCATACTTTCCCAAGGAAAATGCATTTGAGACTCAACTTTTGATGAAAAAGAAAGTCTCCATAAACTCTTCTTCATTTTATAGTATAATTGACCCTTGGAAGCAGAAAAGGAGTTAGAAAAACAAAATAAGCATTAGAAAACCTGAGGCATTCTGGAAAGTGATCAGAGAGGAAAGTGTGTTAACAAGTGTAATTTTGTTTAGGACTGCAAAAAAGAGACTACAACTTTCATTAATATCCTGGGTTGAATCCAGGCTTTTGTCTGATTGATATGGAGAATCCCAACTGTGAAGTCGGGAAAGAGGCTGAGATTTATGCACACTTGTATTTTTTACAGTTATGTTCATGTCTCCCAAGGCTCAGGCAGATTTAATAAATCAAATAAATAAATAAGTAAGTAGTAAGTAAAAGACGCAGTCTCCTCTCAGTTCTTCATGCAAAGTTTCCATTGTTGTCCAAAAGCGCTCCACACACACAGTAAGGGCAGGAGATGGCTCTCTTGTTACCCATTATTTGAAGGAAAACATCTAACTTCGATAATGATGTAGTGTGGCTTTCACCCCCTGAACTTCATAGAAGACCATTTAATCTTTCCCGATGTCCCTTTAAGCTCAGAGACTTACCTTCCACTGTAATGTAGATTGTGAACACTTTACAAGGGACATGTCACTGCTTGATTTGGAGTCTTTTTATGGTAAATTTTTTGAGCTGTGAAAGACTTTAAGAAATCATGGTACTACTTGGGGAATAAGTTTTTTCTTTGAAAGAAAGGGGTAGAGAGAGATACATGGAGAAATACAGCCAGAGATGAAGAAAAGCAGAGAAGAGTCAGTACTCAGGAGCACAGCAGAGGTCAATTCACAGGAGCAAAAGGCTAAACATTTTTCAAAATTGATCACTGGAGCTCTAGAATAACTTACGGAATCATAAAATAATACCAGGTTTAGCTGAGACAGATCAAGGAAATTATAGCCCCAGCCTTTATTTCCTACATAAACATATAAAGCCACGGAAAAATAACTCAGTAAACCCTGCTATTTTATTTTGTAGCTTTCATTTTCTAGTTATGTTCCTGTGCTTTCACTACATGCCCTCTCTGTGAAGTTCATTTCAGGAACAGCTGTGAACTGAAAATCCTCTTCAAGAAAATTATATTCAACCAGGTTTATAAGCATTTTGTTTCCTCCGGTGAAAACTCATCTATTCATTCATGAAATAAATTAGATCGGTCTTTCAAAGAGTATATCCCTCTTTGGAAACTGGAACAGAGGTTCAGTTCCTGACTGCAAGTGATAAAAATAATGGAAAAACAGCTATCAGAATGAAATACAAGAATCCAGTGAGTTAGAAACACAGTACAGATGGACAGTGTGGAGTAACCATACTGTGAATGAGTGGCAGAGAAAACTTTGCCTGAAATTGAGACATCTTTTAGGAATCTCCCTTTCAAAAGCAGTGAAGTGGAAAATAGTCAGCATCGCAGTTGAGTGTAAATTCTGAAGCCAGATCACCTGTTTTCTGCACACCATGCTACTCTGAGGCAAATTCACTTAACATGCGTTGGGCTCTATTTCCTTCTTGGTAAAATGCAGATTATTAGCACGTGGCTCAAGTGGCTATTAGAAGAATTAAAATAATTGGTACATTTGATGACGTTTAAAATGATGGCTGGTACCTAGCACGTACTAGACAAATTCTTGCCTCCATTATCAGCTTACAGAGCCATAACTTACCCGTGGACATTACTTACATTTGCCTTAGAGTTGGCTGCATAGGTTTTTTAGTTCTAAAACATATGAATGCTAGTGTTTCGATAGTACCTGTTTAATCCTAAGGAATAAGTAGCAGAATTTTGAAAGTAAAGAATCTTCTTTATGCCTCTAGTTCTCAATAATGCTAAATAATTATAAGTCCTAGGCCAGGAGAACTCTGTGTGATATTGTTTTCTCAAAAGAGAAAAGCAGTACCCATCATGTCTCATTTGCTGTCCAGGTAGCTGTGTTTATAATATGGAAAACAGTACAATTTAACTGATGGTACTCAGTGGGAGACATCAAAAGTCACTACTGTCACTTCTTTGCCTATGGCCGAGTATGATGAGCGGGAAGCAGGGAATGAAAAGAGCACAGGATTAACTCCAGCCTGAAGTCAAAGGTCCCGGATCTCAGTGTGGGTCCTACTAACTCCATGCCTACTCCATCACAGCTGAGCTGCTTACCTCATCTGTAATTTATCATCCTCAGTTTGGGACTGAGAGTATGAGCACAAATTTACTGTGAAGTTTCCATGAAGGACTAATGTTAAAAATTTTGTTTGTGACATAAACATAAAACAATATAATCCCTTGTATTTAATTTACTGAGTTTCTAGTCTTACTTTTGCATTTGATTTGATTAAGGTAAAAATCTTAGACTAATGGATGACATTTACCATATAAGTAAAGACAAGTTTACAATACACTTATGTACATAAAGATGATCCTTCATTAACCTAAAAATTTATATATAAAATTTCCATACATACAATGTACACACATATACTCACATGTCACTAGCCTCTTTTTCCATCGCTTCTACTCCTTAATAATATCCCCACTTCTTCAAGAAAACAAGACAAAACAGTAAGTGATCATCAGACACCATGATTTACATTTTGATTGAGCTTGATTCACACGGATGTGTGATCTTTCACAAGTCCGCATTGTAACACCAAGGTGCCTCCTCTCTGACTTAGCTGGCGCTCAATCTCCTCCTAACAGCATTTCCTGCTTTAGGGTTAACCCACAAGTGGATGTGCATCAGCCTTGTGGAGGGCGAAGCTCCATTCAGGCTGGAATCCAGAGGTAGGGGCAGGAAGGGTCGCAGGAGTGTTAATTCTTCTCCTCTTCACACCTCTGTCCTTCACTCTTAGTCTCTGAATCTTCTCGTTAAGCACTTTCCGCAGCTCATGGTCAAATTCTTTCTTTTTAAAAAAATTTATATTGATTAGTACATATTTGCAGAACATAATGGTTATAATGATAAGGGGAGTTGGTTCAGGTATGTAACACATTTTAGTTTTTTATGTCCTTTCTTCTCCTCTTCCTCAATATCAACCCACTCTTCCCCTTTTAGGTATCCTCCCAAAACAGTGAAAGATGTTGCATGTGCATTCGTGTTTGTAGCAACACAACTCATGATAGCTAAATTTTGGAAGCAGCCTATGTGTCTATCAACAGGAGAATGGGTACACAGCAGAGCGCTCCTCTGCCACGAAAGGATAGACTTGGTCATTTGTAGGAAAGTGGACGCACTTGAGACCGCAACATTAAGTGAAATCATTAGCCATATAAGTTTAAGTATCACATGGTTTCTCTTATAAGACACCCACAACATAAACAAAAAGTAAACTAAGAGACAGATAACAGAAAACAGAGGTCTTGTGCAAGGTGGAAAGGGATTGAAGCTTCAGTCGTCACGCTTTCCACCCTCCTCTGCCTTCAGCTTTCTGTTTCACATTCTCCTCCCTCGAAGGTGCTGCTTCCAGCTATGTTCCAAAATTTCTGCACTGAAAATCTGCAGAATGTAAGGAACTGACATGGGAATGAGGCTAGGAAAGCTGCAGCTCTGCCTTTGGTGGTTTAGGACAGGGGAGGTGGAGATGCGGAGTTCATTGGCAGGACAGAGTAGACGGGGTCTCAGGCTTGGCGTGAACAGCAGGCAGGCTCTGAAGCCGCACACAATCATTACATGAAAGTGCAAAAAGGAAAAATACTGAATAAGCACCACAGTGGTGCTGGGGTGCTAGGTGGAGTGCCCCATTCCTGGGGGTTTGTTCTCACCAGCAAGGGCAGAACCTCAGGGGAAATGGCCACGGGGAATCTCTTGTTCCTGAAGAAGGTTTCCGTCAAAATCCTGGGAGTGCCTAGGGACTGATAATGTGCTGGCAGAGATGCTGGAAGTGAATTCCTTAGGACCTACTGTGAAAATTCCTCCTGGGGTACAGAAAATGACGCCCCACTCTCCCCTTGAGCACCAAAGGTGTGAGCACTGCATTTGCAGCTGTGGTAAAAATCCAGGCCTCTCCCGAGCCTGCCCCTCTCACAGGTGCTCCCTCCCTCTAGGAATTTGCTGTGATTTGTCCACTGCGGTTCGTTAGCTGCTTTTGGGGACTCTTTCCTCTGTATTTTCCAACTGACATTTTTAACAAGTCTTGCCTCATTGAAGTTTCTGTACTGAGACTGTCTTTTTCCTGGTTTCACTGTTTTACTGGTTATTTTGCACTTTGAGCATGTTTTTCTTTATTTGATTGTGTCTCACTGGTATCTCCCACATTGAGATGGAAATGGAAAATGATGGTCAGGAAAAGCTCACTCTTTCTCCATAGGTCAGAGAAAAAATAGTTTACTAAATCACCTTGCCAACCTCCAATTCTAGACCCCCAAAGGAAGCTTTTACTCTCAACAAGCAATAGACAAAAAAAAAATGTGCAGGGCTTGCTATAGACCACTCGTTTTATAACTCAAACAAACCCAAGGCAAAGGGCCAGTGCAGAAGTGTAGCGAGATTTCACCAGAAGTAAATGTAACAGAACTAACTATTGTTTCTGAGATAACTCCGACTCTGTGAAATGAGTCAGTATAAATCTACATTGTCTCCAGCGAATACAACTGTTCTGACAAACTACCTATTGTATTCTATTAGAGAACTGTCAGAAAAGATATGTACGGGTAACAATGTAGTTTTTTTCTGCATTATTTTATTCACACACTGGGTGGTTTTTCCCAAGGAATTTTAGCATAATTATCAGTTTTAATGACCAAGAAAAAGTAGGTTAATCTGACAAGGAAAAAACTTAGCCAGGGCATTTACAACTTTTCTCCCAGTGCTTTTTGTACTGCACTGTGATACCAATGGACTTGTAAATATATTTACATTCCAGCCTTGGTAAGGAATAGGACCCATTAAGGCAGTTTGGAAGTTATCTGTGTGAAGCTTTTTTAAATAAACAAACTGAGATCACTTCCTAAGTAAAGTTGTTCTATTGGTGTATAATTCCTGTGCAACTGAGATTCCTAGCACTAGGATTTTAGATATACTTTCAGCTGTCTTTTGTGCTCACTTTGAATACTATCAGAAAAGGGCTAAAATATAGTTATTTGACTATAAACAATATAATTTTTCAGTGTTACCATAACTATTCTGCATAACAAACTACCCCAACAGCTGATGGAAACAACCGTTATATTAAGCTTATGGAGCCCATGTGTGTGGAATTCAGACCAAGAAGAGCAGGAATGACTGGTCAGCGCTCCACAAGTTCTCAAGTTTGGGCTGGAAAGACATTAAGGCCAAAGACGATGCAGCGGCACAGATGAACACAGACTAAAATCAGGGGTGCATCTTCATTTCTGTGTCGTTTCCACTGCCTTATCTTATGGGCACTGTTGGCTTTTGGTCGAAACTTTGACTTGGCCATTGACCAGAAAACCTGCAGAGGATCTCTTCAAGCAGTCTCCCCATGTGAGTGTGGGCTTCCTCCCAGCATGGAGGATGTGCTCTAAGAGCATAGCATTGTTATGATTTACCTTCAGAGACAAGAGTTGTGGAGAGGACCAGAAGGTACAGCACATCATGGGTCTCTAGGAATTACTTTCACTTACTCCTTGACAATTGTCTCATGTGCAAACACTACGATTGTACCAATGCAGATAACAGACCAACATTATACGAACATTTGAAACTTAAATCCTAGCATATTGATCTTATGGGCCAGAAATTAAATGGGGACATCCATCCTACAACAGAAAGGCACTGAATTGTCAAAAAAGAATGAATTCAAAAGAGAATTTCTCCCCCAAACCTCCAGACAAGAGTGTCGCCTGGCCCATTCCTGGATTGCAGACTGCTGAAACCCTTCAGAGGAAACCCGGAAATGTTTTGACCGTCTGATGCACAGAACTGAGCTTGAAAATGAATGTTTGTGATAATTTGTAATAAAAATGAAAGCTTCTACATTCACCCAGAAATGAGGGTTTTAATCAAGGTGGGGGTTGATAAAGCCAGCAGATCGCTGTCCCTCCCCTCAGCTCCTCCTTCATTACCTGCGCAGTAAAGGCAGCTGGGCTGACCTGAGCGGAAGTCAGGAATTGATTCAGACGGGTCACGCTCTCCCACACACCTGCAGCCCACTTACTTAAGCTCTTTGGGTCTCTTTTCCACAGCGTAAGGAAGAAGCATCAACTTCAGTGTGCATTTGGAAAGTTGAAGGTGGTAAAATATCCTAAGCGTTCCCACAGCACCTTACCTGAAGGCGGAGGGAAGCAGGAGTATGGCAGGAAGTCAGGGAGACGAGGGAAAAATAACCCATAATTTGCCTTTTGCACTTTTTATTTCCCAAGACTCTCCTTGCTTAAAACACCTTAGAATAACAAGACAAAAAGTTTTCCCAGTAAACGCATTGAAACATCTAGTGACAGGATGGCTCTCCCAGGGAGAGGGGTCTGGGCTGGCTGGGCAGTTACAAATGTCCTCTGACTGGCACCTAACCTTCAGGTGTGCCCTTCGCGGGCCTTAGATTTTACAAATCTGGTGCAACCTCAAACGCTCGGTTGTTGGCGCTTTGGTTTTGGTTCGGTTGTCTTTAGGAAAGAATTTTTATCGTTGGCGGTGGTATTGGTTATACTTTGCATGCTTAACAAGCAGGACATTCTGTGTCACAGCCCATTCTCGCTCCGAAGGATAAACAAACCATGACAGAGGCGCAGAAACGGTGATGATTCAGACAGAAGAAAGAGATGGTGGCCTCCAAGGTAGGGAAAGCTGGGCTTTCAGCGTCTGGTCACTGCCTCTAGCTTAGATTGGTTTATCTGTTAAAATGAAAACTGTATCCTTTGTCTTAAAAAAAAAAAAAGGATAAGAGAAACGTAAAGTGTAAATTGAACTTTTGTCTTTGTTACGTCCGTGCTGTTTACCAAAATCAGTTTATTTCTGTCTGCTTTTCTGCCTATCTGCTGAAAACATATCTGAATCCAACGCAAATGTGAAACATGCGATCTGAGATAGTTGGAGAAAGGAAGGAGAAAGCGCGCTGTTCAGCCTTACAGCGGGTTCTGTGGGAAATTGTATATATGCGCCACATCAAAAGTAAATTAAAGTTAAATAATGTTACACTGCGAGTTGAAAGAATATAGCAAATCATGAAGAGGCTTGTGTACTAATTGAGAGTATTTAATTGCTAAAAGATTTAGAGAAATAAACATTGTGGATGGGAACACCGCGCGGGGAGATTAGCGCGGCTCTGGTTTTCCTTTCTAGTGGCTTGGCCGGGAGGCCGCGGGCTCAGCCGGGCTCGCAGGAGCAGGAGCAGCGCGGCTCAAAGGCTTCAGCAGCCGGACACCCGAGCCTGGGGCCACGCATGCGTGCAGTTCCCGGAGTGCTCCCCAGACGTGCGCCCGGTCTGCAGCTGCCCCTGCTTCCGAGAATTCCCCGTCCACTCTGTTTTCTCCCCAAGAGTGACCTATACTGCGTGGGTACTGGAGCTCAGGAAGAAAGTCGGTGCGTTCAGGAAAGAAAGAAAAAGTTTATAGAGCTCTTTTGAGTCCCTCTCATTCTACTGAATCCAAGACAATGGAATTTTAATGCTTTTTAAAAACTATAATCTACTCATATTTGAATTGCGTATAAAAGCCTTCTAGGGGTGCGGAGGAAATACACCATGTAGTTTAGGATTTGAGTATTCTGTTATACAGCAGCGTTTTGAGGTGTGAGCCGTGTGCTTCCTAAATTTATGTACTATTTCTGGACTCACCTTCTTTCTCTTCTTTCTTGTAAGGTTACCTCATCAGCACTCAAAGGGCAAATTAATTGTTAAATATGGTCAAAGATGGGCAAATTATCTTTTTATATGTAAAAGGATTACTATATAAATGCCACATGATCTTTTTAATATGCACCTAGAGTATGTTAAAAATTGCTCCACATGATAGAATAGCATATTAAGTCTGTAAAGTTACACATCAAATAAGTATTAGTGTTTTATAAATAAAGAAAATTAAGTTTAGAGGTATTCATTCATTTATATTTTTCCTAAAAATATGGATTGCACATCTATTCTATGCCCCATACTGGGCTAACCTTTGGACATAAAATGGCGAACAAATGTCTTTCTGACCTGTTTTCTGATTGGATTTCCCAAAGAAAAGTGCCAGGTAAATAACAACACAATGTCTACATGGCTGATCTAGTGTTCAAGTCCAGGGACTCTGAAAGCCAAATCTAAGAACTCGTTGACTTTTTATTATCAGCCTTTCTGGGTAAAATAGAAAGAAAATAGTATCAGAAACCAGCCCTTTTATGAGTACCCTAACGGTACAGATACAGTAGACTTGAAGGTGGTAAATCAATGTTTCCACCAGTTAGAACCCTTAGATTCTCAGGCTCAGTGTACAATGATCTCCTGGGTTTGGTCAATATACCAGTGCTGTGTTTGTGTCAATTCTAATAACGGTTCAGGCTGAACGTTTAGTTACCAGATAAACAGATTTAATAGAATAGATTACGGAAGTCTGGGGCTGCTGATAAAAAAAAACACTGCCTTAACTTTTTAAAAGGATGGATGACAGTTTCATTTCTTTAGGGGTATTGACTCTGTATTTTAGATGAGTGATCACAAAATGTATAAATATTTAAATGGCATTCCGAATCCAGAACTTTTGTGTGTCTTTAGTCCTCTCATAATTTTCCTGCCAAATAAATCAGTATCATACATTAAGTCTCAGATCAGTTTAATAAAAGATGTCAAGAACTAATTTATCATTTCTTCTGTGCTTTGAAACAAGTTCAACATGGGGCAATAGTTTGATCCCAGCACTGCACACGTGGCTTGAATGTCAGGAGACTCAGCCTCGTGTCTGGGTGACACGATTACTTTGCCATCCATTCACAACTAGGTTAAAAGAAAAAGAAAAGAGCTTATATACCGAAGACTAGAAAAATCAGTTTCAGCAGAGACACGTGATTCTCAGGAGCTCTTATTTTCTTATTTCTCATAGATAACTTGTCATATTACATGTCAACAATTCCTAGAAGCCTCAGGGACCACTCTGTGTCAAGCCAGGAATGATTCCTTAGTGTGATATCTTGCTGACCCAAGCCCCTGCAAAGGAATTCCTATCTCCCATTGATAATAGCTACTTTATTTCCAGGGAGATAAAATAAAAATAGTGCTGAAGGGACTTGGAAAGTATTTATGCATCCAGCCTTTTGATTCCAGAGCGTGAATGGTTTCATCTAGTTACTGAAAAGACTGGACATTCTGAAATGAATATTGGGGGACTACATCCATGTCAGCTTGGGTATAGAGCATGTCATGAATGGTGTAGAGCAAAGGACCATCAATGTCATGTGACATTTCAGCGCGCTTTCCCTCGTGGCATGCCAAGCACAGAGGCTTTCCTCTCTGTTGGTGTTCTCCCAGTGCTGTCAAGAGACGGAAAGGAGCCCTCACGCTCCAAACCGAGATCATGCTGCCCCTGTCAGTAGATTCGGCCCACTGAGTGGCACAAGGTGCCATCGTGCCCTGGGAGAGCTTTAGAGCTGGACTGGGGTCATCGGGAAACGTGCCTCTCTTTACTGATGAAAACGGAGCCACACTCTCCTGCCCCTTCAGCCAGGTGGGCTTGCAGTTGGTGTGTTTGCTTTTTATGCTACAATTTGATTCCATAATGGGAACCACATGAGCACATGAGACCATCTTAGTTTATTGGTTCCTCAGATGCCAGCATGGCTTTTATATAACTAATAAATTAAAAATAGTCCCCATGTGTTTTTTTCTTATGAAGTACACTTGCTATGGAAAGAATAAGCATATACCAGTTAAAACCTGATCTGGCGTGAGACATATAGTCTTTTTTTTTTTTTTTGTCATTTGATGACAAGCAAAGGTGTTTCCTAATAGCAGATTTGCCTTGCACTGACCTATACATGTGTATCAGCTATTGTAGGTATTCACTTAAAACAGTGGTTTAGGCTGGTGTCATGGTAAAAATCATGAACTCTAATTACTAATGAAGATAGAGTTCCAGAAAGGGCCTACAAGGAAGATAACAAACAAGATACAGGTGTCGTTAGTAAATGTGGTCTCTTTCAGGGACAACTCCTGAGAAGGCAATGCTTATCCCAGGTCTTCCCTGCTCTGAAGAAGGAAGCCCAAAGACGACCGCTTCGGTGCATCAAAAGCCAGCAGTCTGCTATTCCACGAGCCCAGGTCAACATTTTGAGAAGGAAACTGGAAAGTCGCCTACTGAATATATTTAAATATAAGTCATACTGTCCTGAGATACACAGTTAGTGACCAGTTTGTGTCTTTTTTAAAGATTTAAAAGCAGTTCATAATAAATATAAAAATGACTGACATGGCAATATGCATAAAATCTGGTCTGCAAAAGAAACTGATTTGCTTCTCGGTCACCTCTCTAAGGAAGCAAAGCACTTCCATTCTCTAGAGTCAGTCCTCCACTGGGAGGTTAGACATCTGTCAGAGGTCTTATTCCTTCATTTCCTAGTTTTAGTATCCAGAGGTCCTAAAAAAGGAAGAGATATTTGCAGGAAGTCTCATGAATGTTGGAGCCTTATAATAGAAAGGTAAAGCAGGGCAAGTGTTTGAGAAATGTATCTTTTCAAAAAAGATACTTATCTGTAAGGAAGAAGATACTCTAAGATTTGACTTCTCCTACAGAAGACCTGTATTTAACCAAATGATTGCAAAGAATACTTTATAAAAGTAATGGTACTAGTGAGAACAGAGCAATAGGTAGAAAAGATAGTCTGTATGGACAAAACACTGAAAGAAAATAATTCTTTGTGACATTTTTCAAGAATTAATAAAAAGAAGAGAATTTAAGTTATTTTCTCACTGCTTCACAGAGCAAGCTCATAAAGTGAGTTAAGTGATTTGATGAACAACAAGTTTAACTGTGACCTGTGCATGGCTTCAGGGGACCTGGTCGAGCTGGAGAAGCCGGCAGTGTTACTGCAGGGGTGGCGGGGATCTGACCCAGCACAGTGTTCAGAACTCTGGCAGCTGTCTCCCACACAGCCGGCCACCGCAGCTGCGCACGGCAACCCTGCTTCTCTTTCTGAGCGAGGTTTAAGGTCATGTTTAGGGCACAGTGAGGAAATGTGAAGGCCTGGGCTGTCTGCACCACACCTGGGCTGTGAGAAACGGGGGTTTCGGTTTGCAGCCTTCCAATACCACACAGCCTAACCTTTACCTGCCTGTCTGCGCCCTGGTACACAACCAGCACAGACATAAAACCAGACGGTTCAGAGCAGTGGACCAAACAACATCAAGAGCAGACAGTCCTGAAACACACTGGGATCTTCTGGAAAAGGGAGTGATAAAGGCAAACCTTTATTACTTGGTTATGGCGTGAAGTCACCCATGTCTAGTTATTTTGGGGAAAAAGGGAGAGTTGGCAAGTATTACATAGAAACTGCAATTTAATTACTGTCTTGGTTCATACTAAGGAAGAAATCTTGAGCTGTTTACAAATAATCAAGTTCCTGAGAGCTGCATTTGCAAATATTACCAGCTTCTTACCATCTCCAGCCTGTTCTTAAGTTTAATTTGTGAATTGCTACACCATACTTCTGGACTATAAGGCAGAAGCAACAACACTATCATTAGGAAGTGTTCATGTTTTTTGAGCTAGTTAATATCTAGCTCAGCAAATAGAAACTCAATAATATCGTTCATAATGAAGAAAGCAGAATTAATAAAAGAGAGCGTTTACTTAATACTTGGTCTGTGAGGCGAGTTCCTTTAGGTGCTTTATGTAGCAGCTTATTGGTCTTTACAACATACCCGTGAAGCATCGTTAACACTGCCATTTTAACATAAGGAGAAAATTGAGACTTCCTTCATAATTCATATGATTTACTTATACCGATTCCAAAAGTCCACTCCTATTGTGCTGGCTGGGATCAATAACCCTAAAGGCCACTGTCCCCTTTACAAGGAAAGGGAAGTCTCACTCGTGGTCCTTGTGAGCAGCTTGGGATTCTCTGAGTTTTTGTAAGTCAATGTCTTAGACTTACCATGTTGTGCTAATGCAAAGGTCTTTTAACAGAAAACAATAAATCCCCAAACAATCTTTAAATACACCCCATATATAGATGCAGAAGCACAATACGTGTAGGACAATGAGACAGCTATCCGGCTGTCTGTAAGGTGTGGTTTGAAGGTCCCTGGAGGGTTTGCTTACACACAAACATCTTTCCTCCAGAAGAAATGGGTCAAGCTTTCAAATTCCACAAAGCTGGAATCCAATGCTAATTTCCTAGTGGCTGCTGTGACTTTGAATTAGCTTCTGAACTAACTGGAGAATCCTAAGGAGGAGGTGAATGCCAACACTTTGAGTGTAGCGAGTCTTCAGTACATCTTATTTCCTTAGTTTATCTTTCCTTCCATTTTCGCCTATGCTTTAAAGTGTTGGCGTGGTATTTCCACACTCTAAGTGATCCGAAATTTTTTGAAAGTCTTAGAGTTTTCCCTTGCAAAGCTCCTTTTCTACAGTTATATTTTGTGAACTAGAATAGGCACACGAAAACTTTTAGTCCTTTAGGCTCATTTAGTTATTTATTCTGGCCAACCATGGAAATAAAAAACTCAGGAATCTATGCAAATATTTAGCTTGCACAAAATGGCGCCCATTTCATGTTGTGTTAGGAAAGAGAAATTGCAATGTCATAATATTGGTCAATGGTATTTGTTATCTCTTGGTCTTTTCCTGTTTCTCACCAAGTTCCTGTAAAGTTCTTGATAGTGAAAGAAAGTCAGGAGATCTTAGAAACTGACTTTCATTTATAACCTGCTGGTTCACCTAGATCAGGTTACTGGGAAGAAATCCAAGTCAGACCTCCTGACCTGCCCAGAACAGCATGAAGTATGCCCTGCCACTAAATCCTGATCCTTGTGTACCTTATCCTGTCACTAGATATGATTTAGACGAACCTTTAGAAATTCAGGTAAAAGGATTTAGTGTTTTACATGGAAGCTACAGCTGCTGGACTGGCTTTTATAGTAACGTAAGCAAGTAATTTATTAAGTGGGTCAGTCACTAGGTATAGCAGACCTTTAAGACATTCTTGCAAGGGAGGCTACTTTAGGTAGTGAAGAGATCAGTGTTTCCCAACAGCAAGTGTTTTTGACAAGATTAATGAGGCACAGGGCGGGGGACTGGGGTCTCCTCTGTGTCCGCTCTCCTGGTCTCCTTGTCCTTTATTTGGTCGCCTTTTCCTGTGTGGCACCTGCTGGCTCCAACAGGGATGAGAGGCCAAGGCTGCATTCCTTTCCTTCAGCACTCTTCACGCCTCCTGCTCACCCCCGCTTCTCTCAGGAGTTGTCCTCTCCTCTTTCCAGACTAGCGAAAACAGTATTTCACTTTCTGTGAGAAATGCCCAGCAAGCATTTTTACATGAAAAGACAGAGTTGCATGATGAACAAGATTGGAAATATTTCTGCGATTTCTTCTATGGAAGGAAAACAGTCATGCAGAAGATCATTGAAAAATTATAGATCTGTTGTAATACACCCTGTGTTTTCCCTCAGAGTTGTCACCATCTCTATAATAGCCACTTTGTCTGTTAGCAGAATATAATTTTCTTCATGTGCTTGTCATTTGATAGAATGTGTATGCTCCCATTTTTTTCTGTCATGTTCCCAGGAACAAGAGACAGACACTGCCCAGCCTTTGTGAGCTTACTTTCCTTCAAAAAGATTTATATCATGCAGACTAATACCAAGCGGACTCGCCTTTTACAAAGCCTTCGACTTTGATTCTGTTCTTCTTCCAGTTCAATTTCCCCTTGACGCCTTCCAATGAGTTGCCATCCTTTTCATCCAGACAAGCTCCAAAGTGTGTCTTTCCTTTTAGCAAAAGACATTGTTCACATCTTATAAAGCTAATGTAAGAGAATTTCCCATTGTGTGTTTAGTAGCTGCCAACAAATTTTTCCAATGACCCCAAACTCTAGTTATTTATAGATCTAAACTAATGGCCAAGGTCTTCAGAAGCTGGAGGGATGGGGGGATCCACTGGACATTTCTGGGCTGCATGAGGGCTGGGTGTATGGAAATTCGGGAGATGATCTAACAGCATGTGAAGTACTGAATTCCAGGAGTTTGTGAAGATGATTTGCATTTACTTTTTCAATCTTATTAGCTTTGTAATTCAGAGAGTAAATTCCAGTAGTTACTATAGTATTTTTGATTATAAGATTTAATATAAATAATTTTTTCTATAAATCAGAACCACAAGTTCTAGGAAATAACTTTAAATTACAGTAATCGTTAAAACGAGTACTAGTTTCTGAGACAATTTGTTACTTACCAGGCACATCTATGAACCTTAGCAGAGCATCTACATTTGGGGTCAGTTCAGGGGCTTCAATAAATACTCAATTAAAACTACAAGTTGAAGAAAGCAGCAAGCCTTCTTTCCTGGGAAGTGGCGGCAGCACAAGCCAGCGGCAGACGCACCAGGAAGAGAACAAGTCAGTGTCTCCTGTGAGCCTACCGTGCCTGGGCTGAGAGTCAAATCACCCCCTCTCCCATTTAGCCACTGTAAGGTGTAGAGCTCAGCCAGAGTTAACAGCAACTAAGGCACATACAGCAACTAAATGCTTGTGTTGCTGGGTTGATTATGCTGACCCGGGGCCAGAGGTCTGAGCATCTCTTGGGAGGGTGACAGTATCCAATATAGCAAGGGGGATTTCCTTCTATCTTCTCTCTGAAGCCCAATACAGGTTTCATTGTTTTTGCTTTGTTCTGATTAATTGTTTTGCTCTATTCAATATTCTGTTTTGATTGGTTTTATAGCGTTCTATTTTTGGTTTGATTTTGCTGTAACTGATGGAATGGACAACTATTGTGAAGATAAGGAGAGATACTATGGTACCTATTACTGCTATCCCGGTATCCTGCTCTGAGGTTCTGTACCAGTTTTACTGCATTGTCTTAATTTGTTCTGTTTTGTTTTGTTGTATTTTACTATCTTCAAAATAAAAAACAAATAAAAATAAAACTACAAATGAAATGTAGAAATGCTCAGAAGAAAGGAGTTTCCTTGCATCATCACAGACTCCAGGGTAGGGAGGAAAAAGGGTAACAGGTAGTAAACGCAGCAGGGTTTGCTCACTTCTGATTTCCCAGGGAGGCCAGAGCAGTAAAAACAGAAAGGATCCAGCAGGTATAGTTTTGTTAGCATTGCCTTCCCAAAAAAGTGCTGGAATAAAATTCTATATCCTCTCAGAACCTGCTTCTTCTGCAAACTTTAGCAATGATTCCTGTTTTATAACACCGTTGTAAAACTGAACAGTTAATGGATTAATGGCCTTTGAATAGTCATCAGTAATAGTTAAAGTGTTATGCTATATAAACTACATTAAAGCTATTATAACTAACTTAAAAATCTTGACAACTCCCTCAAGGAGTACTTTGCATCAATAAACATAAGAAATATAGAAAGGATAAACAAATCACTGCGAAGAAGTAGAAAAGTAAAAGTAGAAAATAGCGTAAATGAGACCATCAGTGAGGAGCTAAGGATCCTAACAATGAAAGTACTTTACACCTTTCTGAAGTCTAATACTTAAGAACAGAGAGGATACATTGATTGACTAGAATACCAGTGTTGTGTTCTAGAATACCAAGAGAAAATCAAGATGTTCATTCCTATTTTACTGTCTTCTCTGTGACACAGAATTATTTGTAAACTAGAAAAGGCAGAATAAACATTTTTAGAAGGAGCAACCCGCTTGCCTCCCTGGCAAGCAACGGCCACCCCAGGGGGAGAACCACCTAGCGTCTCCCGAGATCCATGCCATGTTGGAACTTAGGGCACTGGGACACCAAACAACCTGCTCACCTCCTTGGTAAGCAGCCATGGCTCAAGCAAGCGGTGGCTGCCCCAGGGACAGAACCAGACAGTGTCATCCGAGATCTGCACCATGTTGGAACTTAGGGCACTGGGAAACCAAGCAACCTGCTTGCCTCCCTGGTAAGCAGCCGTGAGCCTACCGGTGTGTGAGCTGAGAATCAAACATCATTAGCAAATGGGAGCCAGAGGTCTGAGCATCTCTTGGGAGGTCGACCATATGCAATATAGCAAATAAGGGGTATTTCTTTCTACCATCTCTTTGAAGTCAAATATTGTTATCTCTGTTTTGCTTTGTTCTGATTAATTGTATTGCTCTATTCAATATTCTGTTTTGATAAGTTCTATAATGTTCTGTATTTGGTTCGATTTTGCTATACCTGATTGAATGGACAACTATTGTGAAGATAAGGAGATATACTATGGTACCTATTACTGTTATCCCAGTAACCTGCTGTGACGTTCTGCACCAATTTCACTGCATTCTCTTGATTGGCTTTGTTACGTTTTGTTCTGTTGTATTTTACTACTTTTAAAATAATAAAAAATTTTAAAAAAAAAACATTTTTTAAGAGGAGACAAAATTCACGATAAGTTAGAATCTCTTTGTAGTTGATTTATGCTAATAAAATCCCTGGCTCTATTCAAGCTTCATGTCAGCAGTGTCATAAAATGTATTTCTTGCTCCAAACACAACTTGCTTTTCACGCACCTATGCCTTGTACAAGTGTTTGTAGCTATCCAAAATACCTTTCCACAAGTTTTTCTTGGGGAAGATGCTCTCTTTTCGATACGGTTTTCCCAGCATTTCTAGGCAGACCTAATCTTTCTCTATACCTGCAGTTCATTCCATGTTGCCTCTGTTCCATGTTCCTTAGGATCCATGCCTCGTGGTGATGAGATTGTGTGTCTTTCTGTTGCGGAGTCTTTTGTCTCAGCAGAGACCTTGAGAGGACAGAGCACAGATCACCCTGTTTTCTGTGACTGTATGTCATGGTTGCATTCAGCCCAGGTTCATTCCACTTGCTTTAATTTAAAGGAGAGAGATAGTTATAGTAATCTAGGATTCTCGACTTTCAAATAGTTTATAGTACGACATGGAATATTAACTGTGGCCAATAAGTAACAGGTATTCGTGAAAGAAAGAACTCCTGAGGACACAAGTGACTTGGAATTCACTTTGGTCCCAGAATGAGACTGATCTGCCCCAGAAGTCACCACCAGAAAGGCTCCCTTGTGTGATGGTGAAAGCTGTGTGTGCTTCAGGGGAAACTGAGTCATCTCTTTGCAACATGAGACAGCCAGTTCTTGCAGGACATTAAGACTGGATTTGAAAAAATCTGTGAAGTTCCTTATACTTAATGTCTTAGTTTGGAGACTCAATGGCTACAATAAGTTTGTCCTTTCATAGAAACCATGCATACCTCAGCTGTGATCTTTTCCCAGGTAATCACGCCTTTGACAAGTTTATGAACCTTGTTTTTCACTGCAGGCCGTTTTCATTAATCTTTCACTGCTAATAAAACTCCCACACCACAGGCAAACTCCAGGGAGATTCAAAAGCCTGGCACCTTTGAAGCCATATTGTCAAGTTCCCCCACTTTGTTTGTGGTCCTAGCTTAGCTGGAAAAAAAAAGCAATATGTTTAGAAAACTATTACTATAAACCTGAATAATCAGAAAAGGGCCAGTTCTGCAGAAAACAATAATAGCAATTAAAGTTGGCTTCTTTAGTGTCTGGCATTCCAACTGGGACAAGCTCAAAGCTTTGGTTCATCATCACAAAAGAGCCACAGAACCCTCGAGAGCCCTTTCTGAGATTCCAGAGAAAATCTACCAAGGCAGAAACTTCTTCTTTAAATTTTCTTTTTTTATTAAAAACAAATAAAGGCAAACACAAACACATTCCAATACAGAAGCACATCTGAAGAGCCACAAATCCACAAGGTTCCAAGCCTCTGGCTTTTTCAATCTGCTGGTGTAAAATGCTAGACCTAATTGTAGACAGTGTGGGTCAGCCTCATGCAATAATCAAAGACAGAAACACTACCACAAAGATCTGGCTGTCTTCTACATGATTGCTTACCTTTATTTATGTCCCAAAGTTTGTATTTTCCTGTCTCTTTCTCTCTCTCTCCCTCTCTGTCCATATATATATACGTTCTGTTTTGCTTCTCATTCGATTTTTAAGTCTGCATTTGAATTCCACCTCCAGCTTGGGACTGAGAGCTCGTTGGCTCTGTGCAGTGTCTGTACAGTGGCAAAGCGATTTCGTGGTTTGCCCACAGCTCACAGACTGATCAGCAGGTTTGTCTCCATGGTGCCATGACTAATGAACATCTGGAATTCTACATTGTGCCTCTGTGAGGTGAAGCCATGACTTGAACTATAGCTATTCTGTGAGCCATCATTTGAAATTGCCTGCCACTTGTGGGGTGAAAGAGCAGGAAGTAGGAGGATGATCTTCTGGAGGAAGAAAACCTTCCTGTCATCTGGGGTAACACTGTGACCAGTTTTATCTATCTAGTACCACAGGACATCATTATGATTAATTGATAGAGTTATGCATGGTTGTTTTCCAAGACTGTTTTCTGATTTATTCTAAAAACTTCTCAGAGTAAAGTTCAAAATAAATGTAGTAATATAACATAATTAATTATTATAAGTTCTACTTTTAAGGCATAGGCAACAGTTGTATTGGCAGAGTCTAATACATGGAGAAAATATTCAGCCAATAAAGCATTCCTATATGCTTCTACCCTAGAAAGAATATGAGAAAACTAATAATTAAAAAATCTGACACGTACATAAGTTTCATAGCTTGCACACTATTATGTACTCATAGAGTATGCTAAGTATTTGGTTCAAGTAAGAAGTATTACTATTCGTGTTCTACATATAAAAATATCAAGACTTAGGAGGAAGTATGTAATCTGCACAAAAATAATTGAAATTAACTGAAACTGGATCTCTGGGTACTATTTCCTTCATGCAAAGTTCCTAAATGGTACCCGTACTGATTCAGCTTCAGTGACACACAAATTTCTACCACCAAATGCTGGGCTTCGTGTATGTTTGACATGCTGATGAGAGAGACCTGGTGGAGATTTGTTTGTTTCCCTCTGTGGGGAAAAAAATACACATTCCATCAACAGCCATAGTTTAAACACGGGTAAGTAGTGCCGGTGGTGTGACTTTACCAAGCCTTTTACCACGAGCAATTGGAAATGATCCCTGGGAAAGATGTCCCCTGGGGGACAGTTAGCTGGGCCTGATGAGCTCAAATCGTGACTCATGTCAGTCACGGAAGAGAGTAGACACTGGTGTCTACTCCAGAAGTTTGTATTTGAACTCAAATGAAAAACATCAGGCCCCAAAATAATGCAGCTTTGGGCCTTGGAGAAAAAGACCCAACACAGAGAAGGCAACTTTCCTCCTTTGTTATCGAATGCAAGTGACCTCAAAAGAGGGGCCTGCAGATGACTGCAATGTCTGTCTACAGGAGCACAGGGACCAGAATAGAGCTTCAACAGCTCTTCTAAGCTTGCCTGGCTGCACCAGGGATGCCATGGAGAAGCAGGACATGAAGGATCTGCTCCAGCAGGTGAGGGGAAGTGGGAAACATGGGCTGCATGGAGCTCAAGAAACAGCCTGGAAGAGTTTCCAAAGATGGCAGACTGGTAGGTAGCAGGAGAGAGATCCTCTCTGAGAGAGACAGATTAAATGCCAGAATTGAACACCCTAGAGAGACTCAAACAGAGAGAGATGGACTCTCTCAACCCAGGAAGAAACTAAAGTTTAAAAAACCACTCAAATATGAGGTCCCAGGGCTACCATTAGTGAAGCTAAGATCAGCAAGCATGGCGCCCTTCTCGAGCCACCTGAATTCCTGCCTGAGAGCGACATGATGGACAAAACTGCGCCAATGAGACTGGCTTGAGCGGCCGGAGCATGGAGCTGAACAACCCTGTGTCAGCTCCTGCCCTGCACGCAACCCACCCAGAGGCACCATGAATTTGCACCTCAACCGCCCTGAAGTCAGAGGTCTGGGAGCCCAGCAGTTCTCAGGGACCGGCATCAACACGCAGTGAGTGATGGGAATAAGACCCTCCCACGGGAAAGGGGAAACTGACTGGATGACATGTTGGATTTGGGCAGGACAGCCTTAACTCCATAAGGAAGTGGCTTCAGTTGGTTGCTCCCCTCATAGAGTGGATTGGTGGAATCTGCTTGGATTGGGCCGGGCCCCTGGCCGGGACCCAGTGGGTTGCTACAAACTAATTCCCTGAGCACAGCCACACACTGATGCAGTGAAGGCCTGCAAAGGTTGACTGGCCCGGAGGAGAGGAGCCAGTGCATACAGCGCTTGCTTGAACTTCACTCTCTGATAGCAGCCGGCAGAGGGCAGAAGTCCCTAGCCTGCGTGCTCCAGAGGAGCCTTAACCAACAAGCAAAGGGGCTGGGAATTACACTGTACACTTGTATAGAAGGAACCAAAAACATGACGAGAGGGAGAAATAAGAAAAAAACTCCAGCACCCAACCCTCAGAACATTGATCCGGGAGAGATAAATACAAAAGAGATTGAGGGCAACAAACATGCAACATCAAACACAGCTGTAGCAGACATAAAGACATATCTTCAGGACCTCATAAGCGGGATCAAAATTGAAATATTAGATTCACAGGGAACTGCCTGGAGACCGGCATCTGGGCCAGGTCTGTTTGGGCCCGTAGCCCCGCCCTTCACCCCCAGGAAGTCTCCCAGAAAGCAGCATTGCTGCCTGTCTCTGGGACCCGAACCTCTCGGACACACAGAGTGGCCTGGGCTGTTTGGATCGAAAGTCTGCGCAGACCTGCATCTCAGCGCGACTGTTTGGGACTGGTAGGCCTGCCCTTCATCCGCAGGGAACTGGCTGGAGACCGGCATCTGGGCAAGATCTGTTTGGGCCCGTAGCCCTGCCCTTCACCCACAGGAAGTCTCCCAGAAAGCAGCATCGCGGCCTGTCTCTTTGGGACCCGAAACTCTCTGACCCACAGAGTGGCCCGGGCTGTTTGGATTGGGAATATTGTGGAGACTGGCATCTTGGCCAGGTCTGTTTGGGACCGGGAACTTTTCTGGCCTGACTCTTTGGGACCTGTAGGCCCACCCTTCACTCGCAGGGAACCTCCTGGAGACCTGCCCGGGACAAAGCATGGTGGCCTGGCCTGCGTGAGATTCCACAGGCTCTGGGGTGACCATACCCAGCATTCACCTTACAAATTAGGGAGCCAGGAGCCCACAGAGGGGAGTTAGGACCCTGAGAGAAGGCCAAGAGCCTGTGGGGGAGCCACTGCCCCTCCAGGAACTGAGGGTGTAAGAGGTAATTCACCACACATGCAGAGAAAGCTTTGGAACACCACTCAAAGTAAGGAAATATAGAAAAATGACAAAAGGAAAGACCAAAAGGCAGGCTCAAAGCCCTAGCCCTCCCCAAGAAAGCTTAGAAGCCATGTATGTGGAAGAAAAAAGAAGCCATACACCTGAAATATCTGAAATGATATCAAATGAAATAAATATGAAAATAGGGAAAGCTATGGAGAAATTCAAACCAGAAATACTTGCCCAGCTAAAAGAAGAATTGATAAAAATAGTGAAAGAAATAGTGAACGCATCTAGTGAAAACACAGCTAAAAAATTAGAGGAACAAAGCAAACAGAAAGAATACCTCAAAGAACAATATAAGAAACAAACAGAATGCATAAAGCAGATTCAAAGAGATATACAGGAAATCAAAAATTCTATTGAAAGCTGTAAAAACCGCCTCAATGAAAGTGAAGATAGAATTTCAGGCCTCAAAGATAAGATTGCAGCCAGTGAGCAGGAAAGACAAGATCTTTTACAAATAACAAAGAATCAGGAAATAACAATTCAACACCTGCAAGATGATGCAAAGAAAAATAACATAAGGTTAATAGGGATAAATGAAAAAGAAGGGGACAGCCCAAATGATATCAAGAGGATATTTACAGAAGTAATAGCTGAACACTTCCCAAACATGAGAAGAGAAACAGACATCTGGATAAGTGAAGCATATAGAACTCCAAACAGCCATAACCAAAATAAAACTACACCCAGACACATAATAATCACCATCCCAGAAATCCAACATAAGAATAGAATACAAAAAACTGTTAGAAAGAAAAGAGAGATCACCTATAAAGGAAAACCTATCAGAATCACGGCAGACTTCTCAACACAAACAATGAAATCAAGAAGAGCATGGAGTGAAGTCTTTCAGATCCTAAAGGAAAACCACTTCCAACCCAGACTGATATACCCTGCAAAAATGTCCTTCAAAATGGATGGAGAAATAAGATACTTCCATGACAAAGAACAGCTGAAGAACTTCATGAACACCAAACCAACCCTACAAAGAATACTGAAAGACATTCTAAATAAACATGGGATAAAACCACCAAGCAAGGCAGACAATTAAACAGAATGGAAAGCTAAAGACACAACAGCAGAAAGATAACATGTCAACAATAAACCAATATATAACAGTTACAACCATTAATGTAAATGGCCTCAACTCACCAATCAAAAGAAACAGACTGGCAGAATGGATCAAGAAACAACATC
>PVJX010026818.1:0-25394 GCA_004027295.1 Dolichotis patagonum
GTGACCTGGGCAGTGGCTTGTCGTGGAGGACTTCTTCCTTGCCATCAATGTCTCCCCTCTCAGTTGCGCCTGTCTTTGCTGGGCAGATGGAGATTCAGGCACAGCCATGAGGGACATTTGCCCAGGCCACATAGTCTTGGGGTGCTCCTGGGCTGAGCCCCTCCTCCCTCTGCCCTGCCTGCCTCTTTCCTGATGCCATCCCTGTCTGAGTCGGGCTGGGAATAATGTCTGGGTTGGGTCACCTTCTTCTTCCATCAGTGGGATATGGAAGCCACAAAGGCTCTGCTGCTCACTGCTCCTGACCCAGGGTCAGGCCTCCACCCTCTCCTTTTCTTTTGGTGGCCTCTTACATCACTTCCGGGGTGTGTGGGTGTGTGTGGCAGCGCGCACAGGGAGCAGGAGTCCGTGCCAGCTTATCCAGACTGTTTGACTGAGTGGTTCAGTGTCTGCTTCTTTGAAGGAAAGCGATGAATGCAGGGCCTCGGGCCAGGTGGGCTTCTCTGCATTCAGCGGAGGAGCTGCCCACTCCTGGGCCAGGACCCGCCTTGGGCCCCTCTTACCCCCAAGTGGCTGACCTGTTGGGCTGGCGACATCTCCTCCTGGCAGTGGACGCCATTGGTGCTTTGAGAAGCCGGGCCCCATTCGCTCCTCTGCTGCTCCTCGTATAGGATTTGGTTGGACCGCAGGAGGAGGCACTGACCAGAAGAGGAGGCCAAGGGGTCCCCAGCCGAGGAGCAGGGGCAGCAAGTACAGGCAGGGAACCTGGAACACACCCCACGGTGAGGCCCCGCCTCCCACGGTGATGGTATCCAGTGTGTGGGGGTGTCAGAAAGAGGAAAGTAGCTGTCCCCACCGTCACAGCCAATGGGAAGGGCTTAGCAACCCCCATGGTGGGTGGGGTCGTGGGCATTTTGGGCAGATCTCCGGCCCTGCCTGGCAGTGTGGCTGGGCTCCTCGTAGACAGCTTGCAGCCTCTGTTCCAGGGGACCCGCTTGGCCTCTGTCTTTCCAGGAGCCCCTGCGTTTGAGTAGAGGGGAGTCAAGGCAGGCTTAGCGAGGAAGCTTTTGGGACATGAGGAGAGATAAAGGGGGTGCCCAGAAGCCAATTCTGTCTCACACTATGCTGCTTTCTCTTGTAAACCAGGAAGTCTCTGAGAGGAAGGGCGGTTGGCAGGCAGAGGGATCAGACCCACCCACCCGTGGTGCCAATTTGTGTCCCAGATCGGCAGCCACCAGGGAAGCAGGGAGGGCGGGCTGCCGGGGCACCTTGAAGGGACACTCAGAGCCGGGAGGGCGTCCAGTGCCACACTTGCAGAGCACGAGCTCTCTGCTGCTGGGCCTGGAGCAGCGAGGAGCTGCGGGCCTGCGGCAGAGTCGGGAGCTGACCTCTGAGTGACCTCATGTGCGGGGTCGGGGGCTCCTGACCCTCAGCTCTGACAAGGTGACTGGACATCTGCACCCGTGGAGGCCCAGCTGGTGCCTGGACCCAGGCCTGGAGGGCCCCTGTCTCTCCAGCTGGGGCCTGTCCTCGGGTCTCCACCCCACTGGGGCCCTCCCTGCCTGTGGCCCCAGAGGGTGTGACTTGGCACTGTCCCTGTGCCCAGGCGCACAGCGTGTGCTGAGGCCCCTGTGGGCAGCCTCCTCCAGCAGGCGCCTGTTGCCATGGAAGCCTGCGATTTCCGAGGGCTGAGTCACTTCCGGCCGGCTAAGGTTGGTCAGTGCACCGCCTGGCACCGTCCCTGACGTGAGCTATGGGGCCTGTCCCTCGAGGCCAGGAGCCTACAGACCTCTCTCCAGGAGGCCTGGCCTGTGAATGAGTCTCTAAATGCAAACAGTTGAGGCAGAGAATAATCGTTCCTTCATTCCCTTGGCCGCCCACGCCAGGAGCCCTGGCTGCGGAGGTGGGGGACTTTCCCCACCCAGCGGTGGCGAGGAACCTGGGAGCTGGGCGCCTTGCGGTTTGGGCAGCAGGCAGCTGCATCTGTGCAGCAGAAGCCTCAGGAGAGCGGCGGGGTCCGCAGCCCGGACTCTGGGCGCTCACCGAGGGGCTGGATTTAGATGGCACTGCTCACGTCGTGTGTCCGGGACCTCTGTGCTGTGCCCTCCTCTAAATGGGGTGACTGAGAGCCAGAGCTGTGCGCGCAGGAGCCGCAATGGCATCTGACAGTGGGACGAGGACTAGAGGTGCAGTGGGAAGGGGTGTTTTCCCCACCTCAAACCAGGAGAGAGCCCAGGAGAACCCCCAGAAAGCTGGCATCCTCCATCTTTGGAGACGGGGCCTAGGCATGAGCAGTGGGGACAGCTTGTGGAGAGCTTGGCTTGAGTCTTGTACTGTCTGCTAAATTCAGAGCCCACACCAGCCCCTGTCCCTCGAGCCAGATGTCCATGGAGCTGCTGCCCGGGGAAGGACGCTTGATGTTTCCTGGGGCAGCAGGAGGGTGGGCCGAGGAGCCCCCTCGGAGGTTTGCTGCCTACAGGGGCCTGAGCTACCAGGGCCAGCCCAGGGGGTGTGTGTGGGGTGTCTTTGCAGTGGGGTAGGCAGAGCCTCACGATTGGACCTGCAGGTCACCTGCCACACAGAGTGAGGGTGGGGAGGAGCAGGGGTGAAAGAGGCATGTCCACACCTGCCCCCTGCAGCTGGGCATGTGTCATAAGGCTGAGAGGTTTTGACTGGGACAGCGGAGTTATTTTCCCATGTGACAGCCAATGTGGACGGGCCACCGTGAGGTGGTCCTTGATGCTGAAGCCCAGTGGCCTTGGGTCTTCCGCCTCCTGTCTCCTCATTCTCCAGAGCCTCTGGGAGGGGACGGCTGAGGGGCCATTCCTGGAAACAAATGCCAAGCTCCACCAAGAACAGCTGCCTTGGCCCCTTTCCCTTCAGAAGAGGCATCCGCCCCAGGGAGTTCTGGGTCACCAAGGAAGGGGGTTTTGATGTCTGATTTGTTTTTGAACATGCATCATGGCCCCAAGACCCACTGACCCTGCCCAAGGACTTGTCTGCCAATCCTCAGCACACAGACATCTGCGTCCCCTGTTCCCTGCCTCACACCAAAAGCCCTTCCAGGAAATGGTGATGGGAAAGACATTTGGCCTTTGGACCAAAGAGTGGAGCTGGACAGGGTCACACAATCACCCAGGGCACGACTCAGAGGGACGAGGAGGTGTCTCAGGACCGTGTGTGTATGCCTGAAAAAAAGTGAAATAATTCAAGCATCCCAAAAAAAAAAAAAAAAAAAAAAAAAAATGGAGGTCAGGGTGTCTAGAGGTGGCCGATACTTGTGTCACCTGCAGGGGAGCAAGGTGGCCCTCACCCCAGATTGGCTTCAGACCTCTCCCCCCCTCTTCCGGGGATGTTAACAAGACGTTGCATGTGCAAAACCAAAAACGAAAAGAAATGGGTGAGTGAGGCTGTGTTTGCCAGGAGAAAGGAAAAAAGTTAAACGTAAAGCTGATGGTCCCTCTACAATCTCTACCTTTAATTTTTTCCCCTGTGTAAATAGCCATACACATGATCTAGAACTGTCTTTCTGCATGACTGAGGTGCCTGGACTTTTTTTGCTTTTGTACTAGCGTGCCTCTTTGTATCCTCTCCCCCCTGCCACTGGCTGGACCAGTGTTTCAACGCTCTCTTCTCTTCCTGTTGCTTTGGAAGCTGGAGGATGCATCTTGTAGGTAGGTATATTTATAGAATACATATTTAACTATAAATGTCTATAGCAAAGTTAAGTTATTCAGTACAGCTATCCTCCGGAGCAAGCTGGAACTTCCCACAGACTGTAATCCACCCTAGTCTTTGCTTCCACTTTAACATTTTGGCTCCACCTTTTTAACATATGAAACTCACTACTGTTATTTTCATTCTCAAAAAGAGTTTTGTTTTTGGTTTTTTTAGTGATACTGGTAATTGAACCCAGGCCTGTTCTATTGAGCTATATCTCTAACCCTTTATTTTTTATTTTGAGACAGGGTATTATTTAATTGCTACGTTGCCCAGACTGGACTTGAACTTGTAATCCTCCTGGTTCAGCCTCATGAGTTCTGAGATTACAGATGTGTATCCACAGCTGGCTCATTACTTAATATTAATTAAATTAATCAACATAGTTCTGTGTTTACCATCATTTCTTCCTATATTCTTTTTCCAAACCAGTTGACTTTGCCTCCTGCCAAAGATCGCCGTTTGGTAATTTTTGAATCCCTGGTTTGTGGGAAACTCTTTCTAAGGCTTTGCACATCTGAAAATATCTACTCAGCCTCACTGGTGCGATAGTTTAGCTGGGTGTAGAATGCCAGAACACTAGGCGATGTGCCGTTTGCCTTGATAAATTTGCTTCAGACTGCAAGCAATCTGCTGAGTGGCTTCTCTGTGGAAAATCTTTTTGTGTTTTGTAGATTTTCAGATTTCTCTTTATCCTTAGGTGTGCTGAGGTGTCCCCTCCACGACATGAATGAGTTGATGCTTACTTCCCTTGTACAACATTTTGCACCTGAAGATTCATGCTCTTTGCTAGTTCTTGAGAAATTCCAACTGTTCGCTTTTAGAACATTAATTTTGCATCATTCCCACCCATTTGGAGTCTCAATCTGCCCTCTGTGCTTCTTCATGGTGACTCCTGACTCTGATCTGTTTCATCTGCTTAAGTACGTCACATGCTCGGTCGAATCTGCCAACAAACTTACTCTTTTTGCTGTGTCCAGCCAAGCGCGCTGTCTGGAGCGTACGCGGTCTGAGGCAGGGTCTTGCTGTGTTGTGCAGGCTGACCTTGAACTCACAGTCCTCCTGCCTTCCTCTCCCAAGTATGTCTGTTGGCGTTTAAACCTCACCCTTCGTTCTGGCAGTGTTTCTAATTAATTCTTTGTAGACACCTGCTTTTACTGCCTTTAAGCCAGGTTTGTTTTCACAATGTCCTTTTGATGGCCCTAAACACTCCTATTTGAAAATGATTTTCAGCTTCTCCTATCACTTGCATTGTATCTGGAGTGATTTAATAACCCCATGGTTGAGTTCCTTCATTGTCTTTGTTATTTCTCTCTCTCTCTCTGTTACTCTGTCTCTCTGTCTCTCTATGTCTCTCTGTCTCTGTCTCTGTTACTCTGTCTCTCTGTGTCTGTCTCTCTCTGTCTCTCACTGTGACTCTCTGTCTCTGTCTCTCTGTCTCTGTGTCTCTCTGTCTCTGTCTGCCTCTGTCTCTCTGTTACTCTGTCTTTCTCTGTCTGTCTCTGTCTCTCTTTGTCTCTCTCTCTTACTCTGTCTCTTTGTCTCTGTCTGTCTCTGTCTCTCTGTCTCTGTCTCTTTGTCTTTCTCTCTCTGTGTCTGTCTCTCTCTTACTCTGACTCTGTCTCTGTTTCTCTCTCTGTCTCTCTCTCTGTTTCTCTGTCTCTCTGTCTCTGTCTCTTTGTCTCTTTGTCTCTCTCTCTCTCTGTTACTCTGTCTCTCTGTCTCTGTCTCTCTGTCTCTGTCTCTTTCTGTGTCTCTCTGTCTCTGTCTGTCTTTCTCTCTCTTACTGTCTCTGTCTCTCTGTCCTCTGTCTCTGTCTCTCTCTCTCTGTTACAGTCACTTGAGTTGTCCCTCCAGATGATCCCACTGTAAACTGATCAGGTCATTTGTGGTTGGGTCCTGGCGCTTTTTGGGGTGCTGAATCCTCCAGGTGCCAGCTCTGAAGTCAGGGCTACTTTCTCCCACGCGGCCAGGGGTGCAGCTGGGTGGCCATGTCCCCAGCCACAGCTTGTCCTGAGCACAGGGAGATGGTTATTTTTCTTTTTATTAAATCTGTTGATTTTTTTGTTTTTAAAGTTTATCTGTCTTTGCTATATGGGATGATTTGACATATGAACTTTAAAATGCCATTTTTTCATGCTTTAAAACTTTTATAATAAGTCCATTAAAAATAAAAACCGGGATAATTTTTCAGCATCCTGGAATGTAGTGGGCTTGAAGGTTAATTTTCAAAAATAAAACTTCATCAAACTGACCCAAATTGGAACTCAGTTAAACGTTTTTTCCCTCACAGTCGTGGGCTCTGCCGGCTGCTCACAGCCACAAGTAATAAATTACCGCTCCATTTAAAAGTTAGTGGTAATAAAATTCCCTTTGCAAGACAACTTCGTATCAACCTCTCTCCACTGGGAGCTTCTTTGTGCATTGAGGTTAATTGTTAATTTTTGATAAACCACTTTATTGAATTAAAACATCGGCGCAGAAGAATGCACAGATTGTACGCGTGCGATGTGACCAGCGATCACACGTGGACACCCTCGTGCGCTTCCTCAGCACGGTGGGCAGCCCTGGGGGAGGGGCTTGCTGACGCCAGCTCTTCAGGGAAGAAATAAAGGTCAGAGTTAAGGGAACTTTCCAAGGTGCCCGGCTAGGAAGAGGCCGGGCTTGCTGGCCCCATGCTGGTGAGCTCAGAGCCGTGGGTGCCCTGGAGTGAAAGCTAGCAACAGAGAAATGAACAACCGACACTAAGTCAGGTGGGCTCTGGAGCCACAAAGGAACCAGCAGGGGCAGGGGATAGAGCTGGCTTGCGGCATCTGGGGCCTTGTCACTGTCCTGTCCCTGATGTGGTGTTAAATAGTCATTTTACCTGCCCGGGCTTTGGGATTCGTAATCCAGTATTTTATAAACAAAACTAGAATGGGCCTGCTAAATGCTTCTTGTTTTGGAAACAGGGTGTCACTGTGTTGCCCAGACTGGCCTTGAACTCTTGGGCTCAAGTGATATTCCTGCCTCAGCCTCCTGAGTAGCTGGGATTACAGGTGTACAACATGACCCCCAGTCGGTATTGCTAAATTTCTATTTCGCCAAAAGCATTTTAAAAGACGGACTCTTTTCTATAACCACTTTATTTTTTTTTTTAAGGCTATCTTCATGTACACACAAACAAACTCAGGAAGAAAAAGAACCTTCAAAAATAAAGACCAGTCCCTTGAACATCTTTATCGGAAAACAAAACATAACAAAACAAACCATGAAATGAAAAACAAAACTCTGCATTGTCCTTGCTATACCATCTTGCCTTGGGCAGGTGAGAACTTGTCCCAGGCTGGTCCTGGTCCTCAGCCTGTGTCTGGGAAGCCTGGGGGTCAGAGAATGATCAAAGCTCCTTCCAGCTGACAGGTGTGGGGTGTAGGGTGTGGGCTGTGCCTATGGTTGCCCAACTTTGCAAGTAAAAGTACAGACTATTGGTCAAATTAAAAACTTCTGTCTTTTTTTTTTTTTGTACCGGGGGTCAAACTCTCAACCTCACACTTGCCAGGAAAGTGCTCGTGCCACTGAGCTAAATCCCTGGCTCTTTTCTTTTTTTCTTTCTTGCTTTCTTTCACTCTTTTTTCTTTCTTTCCTCTTCCCTCTGTTTGCCTCCCCCCTGCACCATACTAGGGACTGAGCTCAGGTCCTTTGCACTGAGCTACATCCCTGGTCCTTTTAAAAACATTTTTATTCTGAGATAGGTTCTCCCTAAACTAACTGGGAAGTCACACAGGCTGGGCCCAAATTCACAATCCTCCTTCCTCAGTTTCCCAGAGTGTGACGATTACAGGCATGTGCCTAAACTATATGAGGGGTGATCAAAAACACAGTGTTTAAATTTTTAAAAATTTATCATAGTGAAAGACACATTACCACTCGTCCCCTTTAAAACACCGCCCCCTCTTGCTCTGAAAATACTCATCCCATCGCTCTCCCGCTTTCTGAAGCGGCTCTGGAATCCTCTTTTGTGAGCGTCTTTGCGTGATTTGATAATAATAATAAAACAGTGAACGCTGCTGCCGGGTCCCAGCCACCGGGAGTGCCGGCTTGTGAGAACTCTGACGCTGTGTCCTCGGCGCTGCACTCACCGGCTCTGACGCTGCAGGACTTCGGATTCTTCCCAGGAGTCAACATGAGCACGAAAGGGGGACATTTTGAATCAATTCACAACGTGCAGGGGCCACCACAGTGCAACTAAAAATACAAAAGAGGACTTTATTTGCGGCGTATTTTGATCACATTTGTGTGTGTGCATGCGTGTGTGTGTTGGTACAAGTGCTGCGTTCTTGTAGCACTCCGTGGTGTACTGAAGCTGAAGAAATGGGCTGCTTATCTGAAACTCAAATTTACTGGCACATCCTGTGTTTATCAGACAGCCCACAGCCCTGGCCTAGTGCCACTTGCCAGGCTCTGGAGGTGGCAGGGGGTGCCAGGAGAACCAGAGCTGAGCCCAGTGGACACAGCAGCCCTGACCAGCGACAGAGCCCTGACCACCGGCTCCCTGCCTCGGGCCCCCATGAGCCTCAGCCACCTGCAGCTGCAGCGCCCAAGGGCGAGAGCCATTCCCCAAGCCCCCTCGGGTCCTGCTTGGCAGCTCCTGTATTTATCTATGTTATTAATGAAAGCAAATTAAGATTCGCTGACTCTTGGGGACGGCAAACTGATTGCTTGCGTGATAAGTGGAGGCTGCTGGCTTTCCTCTCCGCCAGGCCAGGCCAGGCCGGCCAGGTCTTGGGCTGGGTTCCCGCAGGCCGCTTTTCCATCTATCACCAAATCTTTATCAAATGCTTCAGCACCAAGGGCGGCTGGAGGGCTGGTGGCTGAGCCAGGCTCCCTGCCTGAGTCGCTACAGGGTGACCTTGGGGTGCAGTGGGCAGACAATAGCATCGTCTTCAGTGCACCACTGCCACCAGGGAGGCATGACTGTCCCCACGTAGCAGAGAAGAAACTGAGGCTTAGGATGCTGGGAAAGGCACAGGGCTGATTTGTTTAACTTTGAGACTTTTTTTTTTTTTTTTTTTTGGTACTGGGGATTGAACTCACAACCTTGTGCTTGCTAGGTAGGCACCTAAGCCTCTGAGCTAAATCCCCAGCCCAGAATTGTTTAACTTTGATTCCAACACAGATCTCTCAGACATTCTTTCAGGATGATACAACGTGGGTGTGGTATGCACACCTGTCATCCCAGCACTCTGGGAGGCTGAGGCAGGGGGATTGTAAGTTTAAGCACAGTCTGGTGCAATTTAGTGAGATAGTGTCTCAAAAAATAAAATAAAAAGGGCTGGGGATATAGCTCAGGGCAAAGGCCCTGGGATCATTCCCCTAGTGCTGAAGAAAAAAAAAGGAAGAAAGAAAAGTTATTCTACAAATACTGGGTGGGTTTTTGTTGTTGTTATCCTATTTATTTTATAGTGCTGGGGATCGAGGCACTCTAGCAAAGTGTCCTGCCACTGAGCTACACCCCAGCCCCTGGGTAGGCACCTTTGAAAGCTCCCCGGGGGATTCTAACACAGAGGCCACACTGGCTGCCCCCGGGCAGCGAGGTGGGCCCACAGCAGGAGGACGGCTGTGTCACCTTCGAGGGCACAGCAGGGCAAGGGAAGGCAAGAGAGAAGGCTGGGGTGATGTCGTACGGGTGACGCAGCGATTGCCCGGCTCTGCGGGTCTAGGGCTACTCCAGTACCCAGGAGAGAGAATGCAGGGTTCACATGCAGAATGGAGTCCCCTTGGAGTTTTTGACTGCTGTTTCTCTGGGCCCCCCACCTCCCCGCAGCGAAGCTCTGCAGCAGTGTCAGAGGGGCAACCGGACCTTCCCCTTCCTCGAGTGGTGTCAGTTTTCTCTCCTGAATGTTCACCCTGGATCTTCCTCGAAGACAGGAGGACCCACAAGGGACAGAGGAGGCGAGGTGGACAGGAAGTGACAGGGCACAGAGACCAGGCCGAGGGTGAGAGGAGGCTCTGCGTGCAGGCCTGGCTGGCCTTGAGGCCGTGCGTCCTGTGCCCTGCCGTGGCTGGCAGACGCCCCTGTGCCCACGTGACTCAGGGACCATGTGCAGGCCTGGGTTCCCACATGCGTCCCAAGAAACCCTCATGGTGCCCTGTGATAAAAAGGTTCTGCAGTCAGAAAAGTCAGAAGCTCTGGGCACCATGGCTCTGCTGTGATTACACTTTACACTCGAGGCTCTGAGAGGTCCTCCGACAGAGAGGAGCCTATGGAGGTTTTTTTCCCCTTTTTGGAGTCTGGAGATGGGGCCCAGGGCCTTCCAAGCACTCTCCTGCTGGGCCACCTTTCTGCCCTTACGGTTTGCTTAGTGTTTAAGCATTGCTCTACTTTGTGACTTCAGAGCCCTCTTTTCTGTATAATGACGTCTATAAAAACTTCTGACACCATCTTTGAAGTGGGCAAGAGCTCCATAAGAACCATGGCTGCCCAGGGAGCCGCACTGAACAATCCCCTGAAGAAGGTGGGCATGGGGGTGTCATGAGGGTTTTCTATGCCTACGTTAGTCTTCCAGAGAGAGCCACTCCTCCCCAGGTTGCCAGGAGGGACAGAAGCACTTCTCTGTGGACCCCTATGGTGTGAATCCACGGTCCTACCCCGGGTGAGGCTCAGTCACTGCTGAGGCCTGGCCCAGTACCCCGGATGTTCGGATCCTCAGGAGTCGGCTCGGCTCGCATGGGCTGGGGAGCAGCTCAGGCCTCGGTGGGTTGCAGTTAAGGACAGGCTGGGAACAATATGAGCTGCTAACCTTGGTCTCTGCTCTCTTGTCCCTTGCTATGTGGTCAGGCAGGGAAACTGCCCTCTGAGGCTCTTGAAACCAGCAGACCAAACTGCCCAAGTCCAGGGGAAAAGCTTGTTTTAGGTCCTGGTGACAGTGAGGGCTCCTTGTCCTCCTGTCCCCACCTCCTGGTGCTGGGGACACGAGCCAGGGCTTCCTGCCTGTCAAGCAGGTGTTCTAAGCCACACCCCACCCCCAGGAGAGGAACTGTAAAAGATTTCACTAGTTCAGGATAAAACAAAGGAACCGGTTAAGATGTACCAGCCATTGACATCCCCTAAAAAAGTATCCACAGCGGGGGCTCAGGATTTAGCTACCTGCCTGGCATGCGTGAGGTTGTGAGTTCAATTCCCAGTACCAAAAAAAAAAAAGTGTCCATGAATGAAAGTAACATTATCTACTTAGATGTTCCTGGCCATATAGCGTGTACATCTAATGTTCTGCGGATCATGAAAGCCAAATATGTTTATTATAGAAAACAAAACAAAAAACCACAATGAAGGAAGTAAGTCACCCCTCAGCCCCTAACTCACAGCCACAGCAGCATTTAATATATTATTTTCATGTATTTCTAGGCTATAATCTTACTGTTCTAGTTTATGTTTTTGTTTTCTGTATGAATAAAATCTTCTGTACATACAACCTCCATCTAAAATATATTAATTGATTTATGAGAAATCCACGTGACATAAAATTCAATATTTATTTGTTTCTTTATTTTGCAGTACTGGGAGTTGAACCCAGGGACTTCACACTGAGCTACCTCCCCAGCCCTTTTCCTTTACCTTGAGACAGGGTCTCATTAAGTTGTTACCAAGGTTGGGCTTGAACTTGAAATCTTCCTGCCTCAGCCTCCTAGAGTGCTGGTATTCTAGGCATGCGCCACCTTACCCAGCTAAAATTTACCATTTGGGACCAGGGATCGAACTCACGACCTCAAGCTTGCCAGGCAGGTGCTTGTGCCGCTAGGTGTTCCCTGTGGCCCCTCCTAATCAGAGCCGATCCTTACCTCTTACCTGTCACCTCGTGTCTGCTTATGTTCCGTGTCCTGGAGCCTGCAGGGCTCGGACACTCTTGGGTTTACCTTTGACCAAGCGGTCTGAATGCAGTGCCAGGAGGGCTGTCCCTTCCACGGCCCAACCTGGGTGACTCACGCAGAGATGCCTTCAGCCCAGTCCCTGCTGCTGCACCCCGTCCCTAGCCACTGCTCCCCAGGGGTGCACTGAGCAGGCGCCTGGACAAGTCTTCCCTCTGCTGTTTCCTCTCTCTGAATCCCGAGAGCTCCCCATACCTAGTCCCTTCTGAGCCCCAGGGGGCGGCCCTCCCCCAGGTGTGGGGGATTTCTCCTGAATAACTCCCACCCCTCCTTCGCCCATGTCTGGAAGAGGTGGGCATCTCGCAGGCCTGAAGCCCTCACAGCTTTGGCTTCTGACTGCATTGTGGCCCCTCCCATCATTTCCACAGTGCACCTCCAGCCACGAGGTCAACCTGCAGATCTTGTCATTTAACCCTGCCTCTTCCCTCCCAGACCTTTTCCTGACTCCCTACCCCCCTGAGATAAAAATCCTCAGCTTTTACTGTGCCTGCCAATTTCCTCCACCATCTCTTCATCTTTTTGGGGCTCTGCCTCCTGAATCTCCCTCCAGTTTCTTTTATAGGAAGAAATTTTGTCCCCTCATTCCTCCTACCACAGGGCTTTTGCACAGGCTGTTTCTGGCCAGCAATGGCTGACCTCTCTGTTCTTCTTGGTGAACCCCTGCTCATCCTCCTGAATTTGGCCCAATGTGCCTGCCCCTAGCCCAAGTAAGAGCCCTTTGGTGCACTTGCCTCAAATTTTTATCGCCACTCTCACCTGACCTGTATTGTATGAACACATGATTGATGTCTGTCTTCCCTCCCAAAGGGCCATTCCCAGAGCCCACAGTAGGTCACACATGTAAATACCAAGAAATAGATGTGGAATCTGCAAATGAAAAAAAAAAGTAACTGCTGAGACCTTTGGGCTCTGTAGAGCTCTCTGCTGGCGTTTTCCAAGAGCCTTCCACAAACGAGCAGCAGGCACACCCCACAGTGCACCCAAGAAGTCTGCCTGGCCACTTTTTTAGTGTGACTCTCACACATGCAGCGAGGCCTCAGTCATCCAGTGGGCGCAGCCCCAGGGACAGCCCAGAGTCAGAGCAGAGTCAGCGTGGAATATGCTAAGCTAAGCAGGCCTGAGATGGGCCAGGCCCAGCATGCAAAGGACCCAGCCCCTCAGCACGGGATGGGTGCACCTGCAGGGGAAGCTGGGAAATCAGCGGCGGCGGGGAAGTGGACCAGGAAGAACTGACAGCACAGAGGACAGAAAAGGCAGGTGATGCTGCGAACCTGGGCGAGGCACCGGGCGGAGACAGCCAGAGGCTCAGTGCTCGCACTTCTCACACCCGGGCGGGCAGGGAAGCCTCAGGGACCAGAGCTCCTGGGATAAGTGGCCCCTAAGACAGCCCCCGGGGTTCCCCTCCTGGTTTTCGGGGCCTTGGCTGGCCCCTTAAGACCTCATCGTGGCCAGTTATGGTGGTGCACACCTGCAAGCCCAGCACCCTGGGAGGCTGAGGCAGGAGGATCGAAATTTCAAGTCCAGCGCAGGCAACTTAGTGACTTAGTGAGATCCTGCCTCAAAACAAAAATTAAAAAAAATTAAAAAACAGCTGACGGTATAGTCCAGTGTGGGGACCCGGGGCGTGGCCCCGTACTGCCTCCCGCCAAAAAAACAAAACAGAACAAAGCAAAAATCCACCATGAGGCCCTTGGGGGCTAAGAGCCTTCAAGGAACTGAATTTTGCTGAGAACCACTGAGCTGGGCAGGGGCTCTGTCCCTCAGGTGATTCGAAGGTGTAGCCGTCACCAAAAGACTGCTGGGAAAAACCCTGGGCAAAGATTTCACCGGGCTCCCGGCCTTGGAGGCCAGAAGGTGATTACAGGACGTTGCTGAGCCCAGGTCCCTAGGGATGCAAGGGTCAACTGCGAACAGACCTCCCAGGGGCCCTCGCTCCCTCAGGGTGTGGGGTCTTGGGGTTCAGCTTATGTTCAGAGCCCAAGGTTCCCAGGGTCAGGGGCCCAGAGGACAAGGCGGTGGCCACATGGTCCTTGTCACATAGACGTGGAAATGGCTTTTACCTCTTCTGTTGGTCACAGCCGAGACACAAGCTCTCCCAGACTCAGAGGGAGGGAACACAGGTCCTTGTGGTAAGAAGTCCCAAGGCCAGGCGGAAAAGTGCAGGGTGAAAAGGCTCTCTCACACCCCGCCCCGCCTCGTCTTTCTCTCATTTGCTGCAAGGACCCCATTCATGTAGCACTGGTCCCTCAACAGGTGGGCGCTTCCTAGGCGTCAGTTTGAAACCCACTGCGCCAGGCAGAAATGTCACAAAACTTAACTTACACCCCCCCAAGCTTCCCCTATTATAACTGTTTTCTGAGGTTTTTGCTTCTTTTCTTTCTTTCTTTTTTTCATTTTCTTTTTTTTGTGCCAGGCATTGAACTAGGACTGTGTGCTTGCCAGGCAGGCGCTTATGCCGCTGAGCTATATCCCGGGCTCTGCTTCATTTTGTTTTTGTTTTTTGTGCCCGGAATCGAGCCCATGATAGGGAAGTGCTCTGCCACTGAGCTACATTCCCGGTCCTTTTTATAATTTTATTTTGATTTAGGATCTTGTTACGTTGCCCAGGCTGGCCTTGACCTCGAGATCCCACTGCTTCGGCCTCCTGAGTGGTCAGAAGAAGTGTCTCTTTGGGATTGTGAAATGGTGTGTCATAATGCTTATTGGTCAGGAGAGAGCCAAGGCATGTTTGCTAGATCCGAGGGGAGCTGTGGTCGCTGCAAGTGTGACACCTCAGAATCCCGGACAGCCCACAAATCCTCCCACAAATGTCCGCAGCGCCTGGGGCTTCCCCTGCCACCTTCTCCCTCCTCGGCCTCAGGGGCTCCGAGTCCCCGTGCCTCTCTGGGCCCCATTAACCCCGCCCTGGGCCTGGGGACCTGGATACTGTGGCGGGGCGGATGGTGTCAGAAGCGGCACCTCGGGGCACCCGCACCTCTTTCTCCTGCAAACAGGTTTCCCGCTGTCGGGCGGGAAGTGACATGGCTTCTCGGATCCCGAGGAAGGGCAAGAAGAGGGAAAAGGGAAGGGGACTTCTTGCGGTGGGGATCACACTGTCCCCTGCGGGCTTTGGGGATGCCCGGAGGCAGCGCTGCGCCCCTGCGGGGAATTCTCCAGCGCTCCCTGCAAGTCGCCACCGCCCCAGCTCCTTTCTCCCCTGGGCGCAGAGGCAGGCGGGCACCACAGCAGCCCCAACGCGGCCGCGCCCTGTCCTGCCCTGCCTGCTGCCGGGAACGGGCCGCCTGCCCATCACCTTGGCTACGTGGCAAATTCCGACCGATTCTGGAGAACCCTGTTTTGGCACCACCTCGGTAAAACTTTCACCACCTCCCAGCCACAATTAATCACTGCTTTTCTGTCCACTAAAAAAAAAAAACCGTTTTACTATGGAAAAAACAAACACGATTTGTAAGAATTGAAAAGTAAAGCAAATTCTCTCCTGCATTGCTGTGTAAACCACTCGAACTGTAAAGACCCTGGTCTCGGGGTCTGCCCCTCTGCAAAGGCCCCCGCAGATCCAGCTCAGCTGGGATGCCAGTGTGTCTCGGCACAGAAACTGTCATCAGGCCCAGAGCGCCCATTTCACAGAGGCGCAAACTGAGGCCCGGGATGGCCAGTAGAATCTGCCCTTTGGATTATCAGGAAAGTAGGAGGTGGGGCACGGTACCCATGTATGTGTCCTGCCCTGCCCGGGTTCAATAAACCCGCGTGCCCGCCCCGCCGCCCGCGGGTCCCGTGGGGCTGCTGTGCGCTCTTTCCACTCGCGCCGCCATCGGGGCCGGACTCTGGACGCCGAGGGGTGGCGGCCCCGTGAGTGGACCACGCGCGCCACGGCGGGACCCACAGGCCTGGGCCGAGCTCCGCGTGCTGCACCGTCGCGTGGCCGAGCGCCCGGCCAGGTGCTGCGCGCGCGGGGCAGGGCCGGGGCGGGGCGCGCACCTCCGCGGGCGGGCGGGGCCGGCCGGGCCCCTCCCCTCCCTCCCCTCCCCCTCCTCCCGCCTCCCCGCGCCAGGGATCGGCGACCCAGGAGCCCGCGCCCCGCGGCCTCGCCGCCACACTGCCCTGGGAGCGGCCGCGGCGGCACCATGAAGAAGTCGTACTCAGGTGGGCGCCGCGCCCGGCGTGGGGAGGGTCGGTGTCCTGCGCGAGCGCTTGTCACCTGCGCGCCGGCGGCCAGGAGCGGCCGGGAGCGGCGGCGGCCACCCAGGCCAGGGGACCCGCAGGTCGGCTTGGTCCCTGGACGGGCGCCGAGGGCCCGGCGCGGGTGGCGCAGCTTTCTCCCCACGGTCAGGTCCGAGGGGTCCCGGGGGGCGCTGAACCTGGGCGGCGACGCGCTCGCTGTCTCTCCTGGGCTCCACGTTGTCGCTCCCGCGCCGACTCGGGGCCACCCGGGGCACCAGCCACTGCTGCCGTTGGCCGAGGGTCCCTGTCTTCGGTCTGTCAGTCCCCGCTGGCTCCGGGGTCTGAGGGCCGCTGTGGGGGGCGCGCCCTCCTCCGCGCTCTCACCTGGGCGGGAATCGCTGACTCCCAGGCGCCGCCCGGGTGGGTGCTTTGGGCGCCTGTCCCGGCCCGGGTGCTGGGCGCTGGGGTCTCCCGGGCTGGTGACCCAGGCCGCAGCATCCTTTTCTCGCAGTGTGCTCCAGAGCTGTCTTCCTAGTGGGCTAGGGAACCACACTTCACACGGGACCGTCCCGCAGTGCCCAGCGGGTTCATCCTTTGGGTCTCAGGGTGCCAGCAGCCCACTGGCATCCTGACGCCACTCCAGCGGGTGCCACTTTCCCCAGGTGCAGGGGCCCGGACTTGACTCCCGGAATCAGGGGAGCCTTGGGAATCTTCCTCAGTTTCACAAACAGGACAAGTTAGACCCCCTTAAGGGCCAGCCTGCGGTCCCCTCTTTTTCTTCCCTTCTCCCCCTTTCCCTTGCGATCCAGACGGGATCCTTTGCTTCTGTCTTCAAATAATAAACAGTAGAGGGCTCCCCCTCTACTGACTCCCGATACTGACCAGGCCTTCTGTATATATACCTCCTTAACCCATTTGGACCTGAAGCTTTCGCCAAGGACCTTGTGAATTCATTTTTATTGATAAGAGGACGAGACGTGGGACTGACTTACTTGGAGCCGGCTAAGTCATTCAGACCTGCCTTCTGCCTTGCGGCTATTTTCTGTTTCCTCCTGCTTTCCATATTCAGGAACAAAAATGAATAATAAAGAATACCTTGTCTCAGAAAGGACCATTCAGAACTTCCCCTAAAATTCCCTTTTGGGTCAGCAGCTTCGGATTTCAGCGTTCACACTGGTGTTGCAAACATGCCCTTCGGACACTGAGTGTAGCTCTGTCTCTGGAGCTCTATCTCGAATCACCCACTGGCGAGCTGGTGGGGGAGAGGGGCTTCCAGGTGGCACGGGGCTGGGACTGGCACGGGGCCTCCCTCCCTCCCCAACATGCTCCAAATGCTTGGGATGGTTGTGGGCATCGCAGGCCTCCCGGGATTCTCCTGGCCCCTCTGGCCTAGAAGGGACGGTGTTTGCTCTTGGCCTAGGTTCTTTACCCTTTATCTCCTGCTGGGGCTCCGGAAGGCGGTGCCCAGATCCTCCCAGAACTTAGGTGCTTGGCATTTCCCCCAAGGGACCCCAGAAGGGCCGATGTGGTAGCAGACTTGGAAGTCCTAAGTCTGGGGCCTCCTAGGAGGAGGGGACCAGCGCTGCTCCCTACTCTTCTCTGCCACACTGACCCCACCTCCAACACAGGTACATTTTTTTTTAAAGGATGAAACTTGTTGAAGGAGGTGGAAGTAGTGGAGTTTATGGGGTGAGTAGGAACCAGCTCACTTAAAAGCAGGCTGTGTGGCTCCTTCTGTTTACCTAAAGGGGTGGGCCCCCCCCCACTATGGGCAGAGGGAGGTCCGGTTCCCACCTGGCAGGGATCCCAGGCACCTGGGTCACTGGCCTGCAGTTGTATGGGATGGCGTGCTGGGAAGGGGGGCTCTTGGCCCTGTGTCCTGTGTCCCTGGCCTGCTGCAGCCAGCCTGTCTTGAGTAGAATCACTTACTGAAGCCAGACTGGCCCCTCAGCAGCCACCAATGCTATGAAGTTAAGGAAAGTAGCAAAGAATGTTAGAAATCTCCCTGGTGTCTGAGAATCCAAGGGCAACCAGGAAGGGTTTTATTTTTTCCCCTAGACTGAGTGGGATTAGCGCTTCTGGACCTATTTTTGGGCTTGGAAATCCATGGCCTGGTTTGCATGCTGTCCCAGCAGAGCTGATGGGAGTAAGCCTCCTGGGCCTCTGAATTGTAGCCCAGAGTGAGAAATACAGTGGGGTGGTGGAACACACGTGGCCAGAGCTGCACAAGGCACCCAACTGGCGATAAGAGGTGGTCCTTGCTGTCCTGCTCCCCAGGGAGACAGGGTGCAGGTGTGACCCTGGGTCATTGCCACCCCTGCCTCCCAGCACTACAGCCTGCAAATGTGCAGGAGGCCCCGGGCAGGGGTGGGAGCTTTTAGGGAAGGTGAGATGGAGCTGGATCTCAGGGAATGAATCGAGTTGTGGAGAATGCAGTCTTCCCAGCCAGGGCCAGGTGCGGCTCCTGCAGAGAGCAGGGAGCAGGGTGCAGAGTGCAGGGTGCAGGGTCAGGCGTGTGGGGACTGTACCCATGTGGCTCCAGGCTTTTTCTTTGATGTGCCTCACTTGTCCCCTGCAAGGGGGCAGGGTCACAGCAGGCTCTGGGAAGTGTGGCCCAGTGGCTAAGTGTGTGTGCCTGGAGTTGCCAGGGTTTTGGAGTGAAGCCTCAGGCTGCCGCCTCCCACCCCGGGGTCCATGGGGACCAGGTACTTAATCTCAGGTGTCACATTTGCTTGTTAACGGGGGGGGGGGGTGATGCTGAGTTGTGGTGAAGATTAAGTGACTTTGTTCATGATAGGCTTGGAGATGCTTGCTCTGTGACTTGTAGCCACTGTCATATTCATGATTGCTGACTGGGTGAGGGGCTGTGCCACCCAGCTAGGACATTCCGTGAGCTTCGTGGACTCTCCTTGCCTGGCCTAGCCCCTTGCGCTTCACTCAGCACCGGTCTTCCCCCTTCCTGCCCCTGGGATTTGGAGCTTGGGCCTCTGGCATATGCGGACCCCATGGAATGTAAAGTCAGTGTCCCTGGCTTCCCTGCCAGTCACAAAGGTGACAGGTGGCAGAGGACTGAGCCAAGGCCCACCAGCCCCTGCAGTGGGGTGAGTGTCTGTCTGTGTACCTGGCAGTTGCTCTGAGACCCTTTGTGGGGGTCAGGAGGCACCTGAAGTTCTGCTCTGGTGACTTCTGTGAAGTACTGGCTGGGAGGAGGCTGTGCCCAGAGGGGGCAGCTTGGACAGGAGTGTATGCGACACTGTCAGTGGAAACGCAGGCTCCCCTACCCCAGCCAGTGCTCCAGGAAGAGGAGGATTGTGCCCTCCAGGAACCCTTACTTCCGAGTCAGCTCCCTGGGTGACAGGGAGGGAGGGGCGTGAACGCAGGGCTGCTGGCTCTTTTCCACTGGCGGCTCTGCACCGGTTCCTGCTGCCTCTTGTCCAAGCTTGTTTGCTCTGCTGCATTTGGGGGACCTGGCAGGAGAAAGCCTCCTGTTGCAGCTATCCTGTGGCTCCATGGGGCTCGTGGCACCCCCAGAATCCCCCGTTGTGAGAGCTGGCTGAGCCTGAGTCCTGGGCCAATCTCCTACAGGGGCAGAGGCAGGAGGGCACGGGCAGACCTGAAGGCTCGCCCCTAGCCCACAGCATCTATGCAGTGGCCAGCCTGCCTGCCAGCTTCTCCCCGGCCTCAGAGTGGGTCTGAGAGCTGAGTATAGTGCACCAGGGCTTCAGACAGCTTCTGGAGCCCCTGTGTGACTAGTGCAAGCCAGGGCAGGGGCAGAGGGGACACGAGATTGTCACTTAGGAGCAGCAGTCTGGGGTCCACATCTATGCGGACCCAGGGGCCATGCGTTTGCTTGGAGTTCCCAGGTGAGAACCTGCAAGATGTCCTACCCGTAGCTCTACAGAAGGAGGCATTGTGTGTCTCCCTCCTGGTCCCCTGCCGGGGCCTGCCCACCTTAGAGATTGTCCTGCCCATCCCAGACTGCCCTGAGGGCCCCACATGGCTAGACCAGAGGCCGTGCCTTGTTCTGCATGTTTGTCCCTGGGCAGTGTTGCGTGGGCTGTGCAGTTTGCTTAAGATGTCCCCGATAAGGAAAGTTCAGGACACACTAGGGCAAGCTGGGCCTTGAGCACACCCTGAGCAGCAGATCCTGGGCGAATCCTGCGGGCCCTGGGGCTGCGGGAGGGGAGAGGGCTCCAGAGAGGGGTCCCAGCCCCAGGGGTGTGAGTCTTTGGGGCGGGGAAGCAGGGACTGGCTGGCTTTCTCTACCTCTGTTTGTTAGGGCTGTTACCTTAGAAACTGCTCAGGCTAGGCTGTTGTCAGGGGATTAATAGGGGATCAGAGGGTCCAGTGAAGCTCCCGGGAGCTTGTACAAAGAACGCAGATGTAAGTGGCCCCACTGTGCTGGGGGGGTGGTTCCTGGGGAGAGCTCTAGCAGAGTCCCCATGGCAACTGCTGGAAGCTTGGACCAAAGGGAGTCTCTCTGCATGAGTCCAGTGGCCTGGAGCCACCATGGTGCCAGGTCCTGGGTCCTGTGACAGTCAGACCTGTGGGCTGCTGAGTGTCCCTGGACGCAGTGAAGTGTCCTGTAGCAGGTAGGCTGGTCAGCCCTGCCCCTTCCCTGATGGGACAGCTGTGCCTAGTCTCCTGAGGAGGTCCGGGCCCATTGTGACTCTTTACGTGGATTCAGTCATTTGTTCCAGAACCATCTGCAGGGCCCTGCCGAGCACCAGGCTCTGTTCTGGCTGCACCCTGATGGCTCCTTGCACCAGCTCTCCAGGGTGGCCTGGCTGTGGGTCCCTGGGAGGAGTGGCCACTGTGCTCCCAGCCCAGCTGCTCTTTGCCTGATCTCCTTCTCCCCGCTCTGGGCCCAGGCCCCCTCGCAGCTGCTCCGAAGGGGACACCGAGCTGCTATCGCAGAGGCAGCTCGTTGGTGACCTCTTGGCTGCTGTGGAATAACCGAGCTTTGTCCTGGGCCTCCGCTGACCTGGTTCTCCGAAGCGTGACAGTTGGCAGCCTGAAAGCCTCCAGGGCAGAAAACGAGAGCAGCACGGGGACTGTCTGACAATCCCAGCTTTGGGTCGCAGAGTGGCCCTTGCCCTCTCTGGCAGTCACCCAAGTCATCCTCCAAGCCCCGGTGTCCCCTGCCCACCCTGGAGTTCTGGGGTAGGGGAGAGGAGGACCTGGAAGATCTTTCTGGAGCCACAGACTCGCCAGCTCCTCCTACACTGCTTGGCCTGGGGTTCGAAAGGAGGGGCCCAGGCAGGGACGTCTTTCTTCCTGGTGGGGGACACGGCTTCAGTCCTTGCCAAGGTGGGTTGTGTTGTCCTCTTCTTGGCTCCTAGGGAGGCCTTGTTCCTCCAAGGCTTCTGGTGACGTCTCAGTCATGGCTGGGAATCTCTGATCCCCCTGGCACCGCCTCTGGAGCCGGGGAATGGGCCTGTAGCAGCCAAGGAAGCCCCTGAGCTCTGTGTCCGGGCGCCTGGTCCTCCGCAGGCCTGGCGTGTTGGGGCAGTGGCAACTGTCTTCCTGACTGGAGCTGGGCTCCAGGTGAGTGCGGTTATTGGGAGGGCTGGGCAGGGAGCGGGCAGGGAGCTGGCAGGCTGCCGGGCCTTGTGCTGCAGATCAATGGATCCGCATCCTGGGGCCTCTTTTCACAGGCTTCCCGTAAATCACAGCTCCTGTTTCCATCAGGATCGGATCCCAGCGGGGGGATAACACTCCTGCAACCCAATCCACTTGGAAGTGGGTTAAATCCAACCTCTGTGTCTTCCAGCCTGCTAAGGACTCAACGCAGGGGGGTTGAGGGGAGTCGTTTGCAAAGTTCACTAACGATCGCACGACTTAGGCTCCGTAGCCATTAGGTCGAATGTGTGTGTGTGTAGTGGGTTGTGACTCAGGTGACCCAGGCGTGTGACAGCAAGAGGGGGGCACCAGGGGTGGAACAAGAGCCAGGTGGCAGCCCCATGGGTGTGGCGTGGGGGGGAGAAAGCTGGGGTGACTTCTCGCAAGTGTTGGCATCCTGCTGCCTCCCCCGCCAAGGTGTGGCCCCCCCTCAGCTGTGGGGGTGCGTCATTCCAGACAGCAGAGCTTCCTGGTAGCTGGGGGTTACCCCTTCCCTGCCAGGCCTTGGCATCCTTGCTTCTTGTCTTTTAAGGAACATTTGCTGTAACCTGAACACACTGTGTCTCTTCTTTCTTTTTTTCGTTTGTTATTGTTGGCTGGTGTCGATTGTATACTATTACTTATTGCCAAATAATGAGACCAGGAAGCTGAAAGGGAAAATTCAGCCTTTCCAGGAGTTGAGTCCCCTTCAGGGCTTGTCCCCACATGTGCACGGCAAGTTACTGAATTATCAAAGGTACAGAGCATGTTTTCAGAGCTACGTATTCCCCGTAGATTTCGTTATTTAATATTTGATTCTGCTCTTTGCATGGGAAATCGGATCTCAGGCATGGCCCGTCATGACCACTGTAATGGCTCCTGGAGATGAATGGCTCATAGCTTACTGACCCGTGCTTGCAGCAGCTTCTGGAAAGGCTCTGCTGGTGTGGACCGTGCTCCTGACTGTGTGGTCGTGGCGCTGCAGGGTGGTTGTGGATGTGAGCTGGCCGTGATGTCTTAGCTGCTCCTCATAGCTGTGGGACGCAGGCTGGCCAGGTGCTAGCTTTAACCCCGGTGCTTGCCGTCTTCAAATAAACTCCTGGGTCCCCTTGCTTTGTGGCTGTCTTGGTCTTCAGTAATGGTCACAGTGAGACCACATGTGTGTGTGTTTCCAGTAGTTAATTTCAGGAGACATTAGCCAGGGTGAATCTCTTCTCTAGCACTCCTGGGGTTGCTGGCAAAACCGTAAAAGACCACAGCCTTTTATTAACATATCTAATGGACAGCAAATGCCACCTGCCACCGAGCATGTGCGGCTCCTTCCCCAGCCTCAAGATGCACGTGTACCCCAGGAGCGGGCTCCAGGCCCCTGGGGCAGCCTGAATACCCCGCTGGGGAGATGGGCCAGGTGCCCCAGGTGACCAGGTACCTTAGTTGGTGACCACTCATCCTGCCAACTACGTATTTGTGCACTCATTTCTTCTGGAACCTTCGAGCTCCTCAGGACAGTGGACAGGGCTGTCACCATCTTGCTGCCTTTGCCTCAGGGTCTTCCTGCAGGTCTGGCCAGTCTCACCCCATCTCTCTCTGTGGCATAGCCGTGTTGCAGCCCAGGGACCTGATAAAGCTGGGGTGAAAAGCTCCACGTCTTCAGGGGCTTGGCTGTCTGTCCAGCAGCCTCTCATGCTATGGGGCAGCCCCAAGGCTCTGTGGGGTGCTGCACTGGTCCTCATTGCTAGCTCTGTGTATGACTGGTCTTGGTCTATACTGGGGTCTGACAGGGACACACCAGAAGTCCTTGAAGATTTGGAACAGGACTTAAATGTAGAGTTTTTACACAGGTGCTGGAGTAGCCAAAAAGCTAAATAGGAACCAGAGGAGTTGCTAGGGTAACCCGGGTTGTGTGTGGCTTGTCCTACTCTTTAGAGATCAGAATAAGCGTGCACAGCCTCAGAACCAAAAGAAAGAAGACTAGTACAATGTATAGTTTGTTATTATCTCTCATTCTAAATAATCATGGTCATATTATATATATTATATATAGATAATATATATATATATACATTATATATATATTACATATATTACCAGTCCTCAAATTGCGAGCTTGCTGTCAAGTATCACAGGCATCACAAAACTCAGGCAACTGTCAACTAACTGCCTCCTTATTATGCCTCCAAGGTAATATGTTTCCTACTTTTTTGGGGCACTACTTTATATGATGATCTTTCAATACTATTTTCCATTGAGAAAATAGGAAGTTAATTGATCTGCCTGAGTGATCAAGTTTTACTTTCCATTTTTGGTACCTGGGATGCCTAAATAAATAAAGATTAGCTGGATACTGTAATCCCAGCTACTTGGAAGGCTGAGGCAGGAGGATTGCAAGTCGAAGCCCACCTTGGGTCACTTTTTTTTGGAGACAGGGTCTCGCTATGCAGTTCATCCTGGCCTGGACTCACTATGTAGCCCAGGCAGACCACCACGCCTGGCTCCTTGGGCAATTTTGGAAGGGCCTTTCTCAAAAAAATGAGCCGGGTACACTCCTGTGAGCCCAGCACTCAGGAGGCCGAGGTAGGAGGCTCACCACAATACTGAGGTCAGCCTGGGCTATGTAGTGAGTTCAAGGTTAGCTTGAACTACATAGTGAAACTCTGTGTCCAAAAAAGAAAAAAAATTTAAAGGTTGGGAAGTTAGTTCAGAGGTCCTGGGTTTGACGTCCGGGGCTCCACCCCTCGCCCCCCATCGTGGAGGTTAACACAGCCTGTGGCATGTCACTGCTGCAGTGTGTGTGACTGTGTGATGCTGGGGTTGGCTCCAGGGCCTTATACAGAACAGACAAGCAAGCACTCTACCGCTGAGTGGCATCCCCACCCTCTGCTGCAGTTTCTTATCCTACATACTGGAGCCTTCTCCTAAGTGCTGCTTGATGTGATTCCCATGAAGAAGGAAACAGTGAGGGGCGAGGCCTCTGTAATTGATCTCGTGTATCATGGCTTCTACTTCTGATCAGAGAGACGTTTTGTTTTGGCTTGGCATGGAGGAGCGTTGAATCCTTTGCTTACAGCTTACCTCTGGTGGTGGGAATAATTTTCCGTACGTTTACTCCTGGCTCTGCACAGTTCAAACCCTGCCACTTCCCCCTGCCCACATTTTTCCGGCGCCAGGCACTGCAGGACATGTTCTTGTCTGATGGTTTTGGATTCTGCGTGGTAGCTGGAACCGGATCTGGGCGAGGAGGGAGTGTTCCTGGAATCCGTTTCTACCTTGGGATGTCAGGCAGTCACTGAGCTACACAAGGAAATAGCTGGGAACTACATAAATATACCCCCACTCAGGCCAAACGAAATACTTCTCCAATCCAGCTTCTCCTTGGCAGGAGTCTCCAGATGCTAATGATCCTTCACTGCCATCTCACCCAGGAGAAGGCGGACTGGGCAGGACCTTGGCGTGGAAATAAACTGTGACTTTAACCAATTGTAGTTAAAATAGTTTCCATCTTGTGAATCTCACAGAAAGTTTTTGGCCATGTGAACATGTGGCTAGGGTCCCTCCCGAGTGCCTTGAGAGGGACCCATGGGGGTGAAGTGTCCTTGGTGTGGTTGGAGAATTAGCACAGGCCATGGGGAGGGGTACCCCCCAACCCCAGATCAGAGGTACCCCCCCACCCCAGATCAGAGGCGTGGGTGAAGGGAGGGCTGCTCCCACAGAACAGGGGCCAGGGGCCCGGGGCCCTTGTGGGAACTGGGGCAAGGGCAGGCTCCCAAGCAGAAGCTGAGGTCACAGCAGAGACAAAACCTGCTGCTGGGGACACTTTCCGAGGCACATTGGGGGTGAGATGCCCTGGCCTCTCCCTGCTCCTGGCTTCTCATCCTCCCCCTGCCCCCCTATCCCAGGCAACCCAAAACCAGCAGACCAGGGGGCCTGAACCCCACAGCCTGCAGTGCTCTGCTGCACCAAGAAGGGCAGGGGAGGTGGGGACCAAGGGTGACCAGGGCAGGTTGTGCAGA